>JBCAUA010065206.1:0-11185 GCA_038406235.1 Peronia verruculata
TGCATGCATGCATGCATGTATGTATGTATGTATGTATGTATGTATGTATGTATGTATGTATGTATGTATGTATGTATTATGGATGGATGGATGGATGGATAGCTGGATGGATGGATGCTTATATGACTAGATGGATGGACTTTTAGATGGATGGATGGATAAATGGATGGATGGATGAATGGATAGATAGATGGATGGATGAATGGATGGATGGATTTTTAGATGGATGGATAGTTGGATGGATGGATAGATGCATGGATGCTCTTGTTCATGTTTGTATTGATGCATATTCTATGTGTGAGGCAGAAAAATACATTAGCACGCACTGACTAGCGTGACCACAGATCAAAAGAGTGACCTATTGCCACCACGTTTTTCTCATCCATCAATCAAATTGAACCCTTTGACATAATTCGGGACATTGGATTAGGGCTTGTAGATTCTAAATTTACATTTTACACTCCAGAGGGGAGAAATTCCGCAGCAGGTCAGGTGGCTTCAGGAGGGTTAAGATTAAGGCTACATTTATCGTTAGGATTAGATTTCGAGATAGGATCAGCGCAAGGTAAGGGTGAGATTTTAGGTTGATTAGAGTATATTCAAGTACCCCGGGACACTCACTCACTCACTCACTCACACACACACTCAGTCACTCACTCACTCACTCACTCACTCACTCACTCACTCACTCACTCACTCACTCACTCACTCACTATATCCGTAATCGGTACCTACAGTCGGTCGCTTCTCTGTGGGGCGTTGGTTTATAAAAGGGGATTCTTATACTTATCAGCGCTTGATGGGTCAGTCGGTGAAATCTATGTGGTCGCCCTAAGTCTAGTCTGAAGAGCTTGTTTGCCCATAGTTGGGGGCGGAGGGGGGGGGTCTGGTTTATGAAGGCCAAGGCATATGTCCATAAGCCGATGGATCATGGTGTAGCACATTAAAAACTCCTTTTTAATTAACTGTTCACAGGCAGTCTATTTCACAATGTAGCCCGAGGAGCCGAGAGCCTGGCATGGTATGACAACTCACACTGTGCACAGACGGAGGCCACTCTATCACTCAAACCACATGAACACTGAAAGATTCAGAGCGAATCCACTGACTCATGGCACTCACCATCCAATGGGAGATCGTTTCGCAAAATTATCTGCCCCTCCCAAAAGAGGAACTCGTGTAAAGGGAGATCATTTTGACCATCCCTATTACTTACCCTTGCCAGACAAGACTTGTTAAGCAAACAGTTTAGAGAGGAAAAAATCGCCTTCATTCTCGTCATTCGAAAGACTGATCTAAAAAAAGAAAAAACTTGACAAAATTATAACAATAAGAAGAAACCATTCTCTTTACATCATAATTTTCTTGGAATTTTTCATGACGTATGTTTCAAGCAAAGCACACAAAAGTGAGTTTTTTTTCCTCTTTCCACACCAGTTCAGTCCCTCTTTTATCTGATAAAGGGAATTAATAGGACTGAGCACAACGATCTCCACATTAACCAAACATCAAGCACACATTTTGTATCCTGTGACATTAAGCATTGGGCCCTTGAAGAAAGCCCTCACGACAACCGCGGGAATATAATAAAAGTATTTCATTTTTCTTCTTCTTCCTCAATGATATACGAGTCACATAACACAATGGTGTTATGTTATTTATTTTTTTTTACCACGGTTGTGGACAGCTGAGATAACCAGCAATACAGGAGGTTGAAAAGCTTATAAAAACCATAACCATCTTCTTCCTCGGCCTTAATCCGTCGTGAGTCGTCTGAGAATCGCACAATAAAATTCCAACCTTTATTGTGGCTATTTGATTATGAAAATGCTTATAAAAAAAAAAAAACAACCGCTTCTTTCCTTTAGTCTTTAACTCTGTCTGGGATCATCACAGCACCTCCCAACGAGTTGTGTACATGTACTTAACTTTTTCTATCCGTCTACGATTACGGGCCAGGACTTGGGGTCTCCGCAAATCAAATCCATTGATTTCTCCGGAGACATCTGAAATAGAGCTCAGGGAAGGTAAAGGTCACACACCTGAGCTTTGATATGATCCAGAAAGTTCTGGTCCCGTGGGGGGTCTCTGGTTACCACTTACCTACTCGGGTACATTTATCATGTACACAGAAAATGTACACTCACACATTCAGCCACTGTACCTACACACAATACGACACACACACACACACACACGCACACACACACACACATACACACACACACACGCACGCACGCACGCACGTACGCACACACACACACACACACACTCTCTCTCTCTATCTCTGTGACAACAATTCTAAAAAGGAAACTTCAATATTTTGGTCACATCAAACTACACAACACCATCTGTAAGGATATACTGGAAGGGAAGATCGAGGGAAAACGAGAGAGAGGAAGACAGCAAAGAATGTGGACGGACAACATGAAGGACTGGACGAATCTATCTTTGGAGGAATGCACTAGAAGTGTGGCGGATAGAAAGAAATGGCGAGTCATTTCACATCAATCTCGGAAGAGATGACACGAAGACAGAGAGACACACCCAAAGGCCTAGGAACACATACAGACATACCGACACACCGATATACAGACAGGCATCGGCACATACACATTCAGCATCGCGAACGTTCTCAAAAAGCTATTTCAGTGTCACCTATCCGATCACAGCGATTGTGCGGTCAAATGAACGGTTTAACTATCGGTTATGAAAATCGTCGGTTATACATATGCACAGAGGCCTAGCACGGAGATCAAGGATCTTTGCTGGACCAAAAGTGCACATAGCCAAGACAATATTAGTCGGTTATGCGGTCAAATGTTGGTAAACCGCCTGTTCTGAAGAATTTTCGGTTATGCACACGCTCATTAAGCCTATGAGATCCTAGGTCTTAGCTAGAGCAAGAGCGCCCATCACCTGGCCAAATTTCGGGGTATGATAAATTGTCTACAGTTTTATTTAAAAAAAAAAAAAAGCCACGGAAGAGTAGATAAAGGGAGAGATGAGACAACATCCAGGAATGGCCAGGAATGAGACTTGGTGATTCTCAAATGCACAGTTGTGGAGGACAGAGACAGTTGGAACAGGCTGGTGGCCTCAATTTCCTAGACCGTTCCTCCGACGTCAACAGAAAGTTAAAGAGCTGAGGAAGATGAAGGTAATTAGTAGCTACCGCGGTGTTGAAAGGGTTAACGTCACCGTGTTAGATCGTGCCATATAACCTAAAACCACCAGACACACAGATCCATGTCGGTTTGTTTGAGTTGCTGCCGTAAGGAGGACAAAGGACTAGGGTTAACCCTTATATTGCCAGTAGTCAGAATGTCAGGGTTTCTCTAACGAAGTTGATTCATGCTCAAGACGTAATGACGACATCACCAGACCACTCAGCACATGTATGTGCTGCTTTCTGTGTCGAACGTAAATTTGGAATGTAATTTAACTCTATTAGCATCAACAGATGCCGTCAAAGCCAAAGCAAGTATAACACAACCTGTACAGTTTTTCAATGTTCAGGCAAGAATAGATAAATGATATCCCCTCAATCCCCTTCCCCGCCCCTTCCGACCTTTTCCTCTACAACAACAAACAAACAAAATTTCACAGATTATTCAACCAACGTTCTTTATATTCAGTAAAAAGATCCCGTGTGAAAAAAAAAAGTATTAAAAGATGGGCCTCTCGGGTTACTCTCAAAATAAAAAGAAGAGAATCTTTGAACAGATCAGATCCCTTAAAAATCTAGAATTCAATCGATCGTTGAAAATAAAATAAAATAAAATAAAATAAAATAATGCCGAGATTAAAGTTTTGGCCTGCATGTGTCAATGTTGACTTTTCTCCTGTCCTCAGCACTGGGTCAGACATGCTAGGGGCTTCATGACGTGTGTAACTGGGTATGTGACAGAGCCGGTGTCAGGCTGGCAGTAGGCAGGGGCTCTATCGCACGCTGACAAAACAGTCTAAGTCATCTTGTCAGGGGGCTAGGGGTATATTAGGTTCTTTGCTCCCACCTGCAGGTGGTGAAAGCCCGCTGTCTGTGAGATGTGATGTCTCCCATGGAATGGCATCCTCGAGATTTCAGAGGTGACATCTCTTCTCTCTCTCTCTCCTTGCTCCTGTCTTCTGTCCCGCTTTCTTTCCTCTCTTCTTCTTGACGTGTAAACGTATCTTACCGTGTTTGACACAATATAGCTGACACAATCGTGCTGGTCTGTCGTTAAACCCCAACACAAACAAATATTCATCTTATCAGGCACAGTCCGAGGCAGCCGCAGATGTAGAAGATAACGGATGAGAGAAGGGAAAGCAACGTGGAGGAATGGGTAGAGGACAAGAGAGAGAGAGAGAGTACCAAACAGTTAGTGGCGTCAGCTCTATACGAGTCCTCACGATATCAACAGGACTCAAGAAACAGGTGCGATGAATATTAATTATTTCTTTCCATTACTCTTGTTTTCCCACATTCAAATGTTACTTTTCCAGAAAGCTGATAGAGAGTCTCAAAATACCTGATATTTGTCTCTTAAAAAAAAAAAAAAAGTTAACTGTGTGATAACGTCATAAACTCATTCACTATATTATTATACATTAAACATCTTCACGTAGAACACAACAAAAAAGCAGTCGGGGTAGATGGTTTTAGTTTTCAACTGTTGTGTTCTGGAATAGAAATTGAAATATCGTTAGAGAAATCCATCTTTATGTAAGGCTGCAAAATTTGGACTCTGACATCCAGCCTGGAGAAACGGATTGACGCCCTCGAGATGTGGATATATGGATCCACGGGTGAAATCTCGTGGAAAGACAAATAAAGAGATTCTTGAAAATTTAGATCTGAAGAAGAAGATCCTTCTAGAAACGATAATAATAAGAAAGCTCTCGTACTACGGCCGTACAAGAACCATGAAAACATCCAGAAAGAAATTGTAGAAGGAAAAGTCGAAGGAAAAAGAGGAAGAGGCAGAAGACGAAAAAGCTGGCTCAAGAATATTGAAGAGATGACTGGGAGAACAATGAATGAGTGCTGCCAGATTGCACTAGACCGAGAAAGATGGCGTGTCATGACCTCCAACCTCTTTGTAGAGACGGAACCTCGAATAAATAGAGAAATCCTGGTAAAATATCACTTGTTTCTACAGAGACTGTGAGTGTTAAAAACAGCGACCACTACATTAAATTGTGATTTTCTAGCTAGAGACGGGAGTTTTCACGGGAAAGGTTTTCTATCAGAGGAGATTAGCAGTCTATTATCAGCGTTGCGCTATAAGAGCCCTTTCGTTGACACGCCAATATCTATCATCAAGTGCAGACTTGCTAAGAGTTTTAAACATGACATTCAAAAAATCACACACTACATTATTATGGCCTGGCTGAACTATCTCTGCATTAAAAAACAAACAAAGGGTTCCCTGAGTCATACTTGCATTTGAGGAACTGACATCGCATCGCCTCAGAATTAAACTGTCCTAACTACATGAGTTTTATGTTGTTGTCAGGGCAATTTTATTCTGGGATAACGATCGGCTACATCAGATCTTACTAACTAGATTGCTAATTATCTCTGACAAAACCTCTGTCCATCAGAACTTCTGTTTCAAGCAAACAGCCATTAACTTTCGCAATCTCTTTAAAGATACTAGAAGCGAACCCAGGGCCTTCGTGGGAGATGTTTTTTAAATAGTATAGGTCAGACCGATACTGCCCTGCGACTTGAAGTGTACGGCACGCGTGCGCACCTCGATAGTGGTATTCTAAATGAATAAAAAAAGAAAAAACTGATCGTTAGCCTACTTAGAGAAAACGTGTTTGGTGTTTCGCACGCGTCATTCTTTTGAGCGTACAATTGGGATCAAATACTCAAGTTTACTATTCAGTTATTTTCACCTTTTTAGAATAACGTAGAAACATAGTCAGCTTTTTTTCGGATTTATGTAACTAGAACCCCATATCTTTATGCAACAATGTTGTATGCCAAATTTCATATGATACATTCAGCAGCTTTTGAGTCCATAAGCCCCTTTTATGGGTTTTGTTGCAGAATTTTAGTGTAGATATCCCACTAAAAAGCGGGTTTTACAGAGTGGGCTCATGCAGTAGGTTTTCTAATACTGTGGACAACAAATTGAGAAGTAAATCACATATGATGAAAAATGCGTTTAGTTAAAGTGTGTTAGATTTGAAATGCTCACATCTCTAACATCAAGTTCTGCAGATTTAAGATTGGCACTGCCAGCCTCGGGTACCTTGGGACCAGAGAAACGTGACAACTAAACACATACTTTGACATTGTCCTAAGCATAAAGGCCGTGTCGAATTTCACCATGGCTTGTTTGTTTGTTTGTGTTAGGGTTAAGGGCACATCAGCACGATCACGGCTCTATTGTACCAAGCACGATAAGGTACGAAAGGCTGGTCATGTGGGGAGAAGAGCGGGACAGAAGACAGGAGCAAGGAGAGAGAGAAGAGATGTCACCCCTGGAAGGTAAAGAATGGCATTCCATGGACTTTCACAGCCTGCGGGTGGGAGCGGAGAAACTATTTATATATCCCGGGCCCTTGCGGGGGTTAGACCATGGTTTCTGTCCTCCACCAGATGGCAGATCGACACGGTAGGTCTGGGACATTGAAATTCTGGGTCACAGTGCTCGTATTGCAGGTATGTCACTTCAGCAGGACAGCAGATGGAGAAATGAAAAAGAAAAAGAAGAAAGAAAGAGGAAGAGAAAGAAGAAGAAAAATACGAGAAGAACAGAGGGAAGAAGAAAATTTGCTGCCTTGTATGCCTGTCACAAATTTCTAACTTCTAATACTGGCCTGGAGGCTGTAGAGGTTCGGGGAGGGAGGAAAGCATCAACAACTAGGTATGCACAAACAAATCTACATAGTGAGAACGACAACACTGCATACCAATCAAACAAACGGGAGATGATGTGGCCGTCATGTTGTTGACACGTCAACATGATTAACACACTCACAGTTCATATTCGCAAACCTTTTCTCTCTCTCTCTCATATCTCTCCTCCCCCCACCCCTCCCCATCCACAACACACGCATACAAATACATCCACCACTCAAAGCCTGATTGACGTAAGCGCCACTGCCGTTGCTAGGTGAAAATTGCCACAGCACAGAGTTAAGGAGTTCATTTCAAAAGCTTTAAAGACTATCATAATCCACATTTGACCAAAACAGAGTTCTATTTATATTGCTTGATACTTCAAATCACGGTACACAATTCTGTTTTCATCTGATTGTTAACGCTTGAAGATTATGGTTGCGAGAGTTTTATGCAAAGATTGACTCTCCAGAGCGAAGATGGCTCTTTCTGTTAGAGCTAAATTTTATTTGCCTACTGGACTCTCGGTTTTCCTAAATAAAGACAAGACACTTAAATAACCTCTGAAAAAACAAAAAACAAAAACAAATCTGGCAGCACTGTTTATGAAAAACGACAGCATTCGAGAGTGGATGAACTTTAGGCTCAGTGATAGCTGATATTGGCTGAAAACCCTGTGAGTAGGAGAGAGCTATTTAAGAGACCTTCAGTCGGGACGTCGAAAGGGTTAAGGGGTGACGTAAGACGTAGGACGTAAAAAGACAAATTCTGTGTTCTCGTAGTAGGCAAACTTGCCCTGTATTCTGTTCTAGAGGACAGCGCTGTCAGTTTGTTTCAAATCTGCTGAGAGTTTTCAGAGTGTTGGCTTTGCTATTACTCTGTCCTCTTCAAACACATTAATCTGTTCTATCTCTCCATGACAGGTGAGAAAGAGATGTACATATTACAGGTGAACGTTTTCAGGTTATCACTTTTATGACAGGTCGTGATGGATGACATCAGATAACCTCTTACACATCAATTTCCATTTTTAATCAGCAAAAAGCGCATCCCAAACGTGTCCACCTAATCCTGAACCGGTTTAACGGGACAGATATACGTTGCGGTCAAGTCTGCATAATAGTTGTCTTGTTAAAGTTCTTTAATCAACGAAACTTGCCACTAAGCGGTGATGTCATAATAATGAACTGTTTCCTGATTGTCTGTTGAATCTTTTAGAGTGAGTCACTTCGCTCTCCAAGCGACGATCTCTGCTCTCCCGAAATGGGATGTACAATCACCGTGGGCAGTTTTTAAATGGCGTTCGTTTAAGGGGATTGCCGGATATTGTAAGGACATGTCTGTGCATGTTTAGGTAATACTGAACTATTCTGTAATCTCCCGATCTCCACATGATGGTAGTGAAACTGTAACATTGTCAATTGCCACGAGACAGAGCTATTGGCGTCTTCGTCTCTAACTTATGGAATACATTGCACTCTGAACAATTCCTCACCTCAGTTCCGAACTGATATATCTGTATCTCCCACAGCAAGCTGAGGATCAGTGCATCTTCTGTAGGTTACAGCTGACACCACAACTTTTGCACTTTGCCCGGACGTGCATTTCGGTCTCACAGCTTTCAGTACCGACTCATGCAAAACGTGGATTGCAATGTAAGTGACAGCAAAATGATGAATTGATTTTCACATTTGCATGCAGTGGACCTACAACCCTTGTGAGCTGAGACAATGAATCAATAACTACATTTATATGGGTAGATGTTTTCTGTCCTGACAAAACCACAGATGACAATATAAAAAATGGAGCTATTTCCCATCCATTAAAATTGAAAGGACAGCCTGTTTTGGCCATTGTATACAATCAGATTCCGACTACTACCTGGCTACTTGGAGATCCAGAAAAAGCCCATTATTTTAGCTGAGAGGCCCGAGTCCACCATAGAAATTATTATGCACTAACAGATGGAGAAACAGGCCAAGTGCCCAACCAAACAGTGAGTTGTCCGAGACGATGTGAAGGCTTCTGTGATCATCTTCAGATAGTCAGTGCGACAGCATCAGAAGAAAAAGACAACAAAGAAGAAAGAAGCAGGACAAAAAAAAAAAAAAAAAGAGGAAAAGAACAAGAAGGCGAAGAAGACGAAAATGAAAAAGAGGAGCTCAAGAACAACATATCACCCAGTGGATGACAACCGACAGGTTATAGGACAGTAAAAATACACAATATCAGACCAGAGTTTTCTGTCAAAAGATAACATTAATGTGACCCAGTGGATATGTGCAGTACACAATTCAGGTCACAACGACTTTGAATCTGTCAATTTTTCACCCATGCACGCAGCCATAGTATTTTAAAAATATATGGTTAAACGGGACTAATGGATATTACAGACACAGATTTTTACTATCACTTCCTCGTCTTTTAGCAATCAAGACTGAAGGTGACATTTGTGTAAGCAGATGGCTGTTGTGTGCAGTGTCAGTGGAAAGTTCGCGAACACACTGCCGGTTTATCATCATGATCATCATTTTTATTTTTTTTTTCCGTCCTAAAAGACAAAAACTCACATTTCTATCAACGACTCAACACACGAACAGAAACAAGCAGGAATCTGTACAACTTGATATGTTATAAAACTTGAAAAGTAAATGCTACTGGGCAAAATGTTCGAACCTCTTTTTCTTTCGTCGGGGCAAACAAAGAAAATACAAAAAATGTAGATCAAGTTTTGCTGTATCTGTTTTGCAAATCTGCAGCAAAAACTCAGCATAGGCTTATGGACTCGAAAACAACTGAATGTGTCCGTATGAAAGTTAGCAAACAACATTTTTGCATAAAGATCTGTCTAAAAAAACTTACTAGGTTTGCAGTTGTCCAAAAAAAAAAAAAAAAGGCGATAATACTTGAATAGTGAACTCGCTAAATGTTTGATCGAATTGTACGTTCGATACAATGGCGCGTTGAAAACATCAAACGCGTTTTCTTAGAATAATATTCAGTTTAATCATCCAAAATACCAACACCGAGTTGCGCACGCTTGCCACACACTTGAAGTTGCCGGGCTTGCCCCATGTTTATATAACAAAAAAATCTCTCACGAAGGCAGTGGGTCAGGTATGAAAGAAATGCAGTGCACATATCACAGAGCTCTGCTTAGAAAAGCCGGAAGATGAGCAATTAATGTCAGTGTTCAGGGAGCATCACGAAATAATAAGGATAATAAACAATAATAGTAGTAATAATAATGACGAATGCCCTGAAGAAGGATCAGTTTGGTTCGAAAATTTGGCTTTCTTCACTATCAACATTAAGAATGCCGGTCGGACAGTCTTTTTCTATTTTATTTTATAATAAAAACGATAATAATGATAAAATAAAATTATAAAAGAAAATTTCCTATCCACTTTTGTATCTGATCGGATTGGGCAAACACTTACAGTCAACATAGTTCTTACGCTTAGGTTATGCTAAGCAAGGGAGGCGACCTAAGACAGTTTTCTTGCAGCTACATTCCCTCCCTTTAACAGACATGATCATGTTCTCATTGCCGAGAGGATGAGCTTATGAAATCTAGCACGGCTTATCACTGATTATCAGTGAGTTCTGAGCCCGCTACAGCCTGGTGGCCGACATAACTGTCCGACTGGTACAGCTTGAGGAGTATGTAGAGTCAGGCCAGACGTGGGCGGATGTTTTTTAACTCTAGAAGTGTCAAGGAGCCGATGTGATCAAGAACTGACCCTTCGTTCTACACGGTACATTTTCCCTTTATACAGCAAACTGTGTAGTAACATAGTACGATCTAATATCACCTTAACCATAAATTATCATCCTTTAAACTTAAGTGTTAGTGTCACCACAGAAACACGAACGCTCGGACAACTTTTTTTTTTTTGACTTTTCTAGGGTTAATCCTCCCCCCCCCCCGCTCCCCTCCCCCTCTCTCTGCTCACATGTGTCCTCTCCTCGTCAGTGTGTGTGTGTGAGTGATTCTTTCTCTCTCTCTCTCTCCTGTCTCTCTTTCCTTACCTTTATTTCTCTCTTTCCTTCTATCTCTCCTTCTCTGTCTCTTTTTCTCCTTCTCCTATCTCTCTCTCTTTTTCAGGCTCTCCCTCTCTCTCTTTACCCCCGCGGGAGAATAGGTTATATAAGTAGGTTTTAATCGCTCCCACCTGCAGGCGGTGAAAGCCTCCCCCCCCCCCCCACCGGCGGGATGTCTCCCATGGAATGACCTACTCGATGTCCCACCGATGACATCTCTTCTTTCTCTCCTTGCCCCTGTCTTCTGTCCCGCTCTCTTTCCTCTCTTCTTCTTGACATCTAAACGTATCTTACCATGTT
>JBCAUA010065217.1:0-11185 GCA_038406235.1 Peronia verruculata
ACACACACACACACACACACACACACACACACACACACACACACACACACACACACACACACACACACACAGAGAGGGCAAATGGGAAAGTAAACCGATGTTAATGATGAAAGCCGAACCCAGGCTTGCTTTGGGACAGATTGACGATAACATGTCTTTCATTCTAGGGGTGGGTATACGAGAGAGAGAGAGAGAGAGAGAGAGAAAGAAAGAGAGAAAGAAGATCAAGAGTGTATGCCTGCGAGAAATTCCACTGAGATGGATGGTAGATAATTATTTTCATAGATATGATTGCATCTAAACAGAAACCTGATCTATTCAGTTCTGTCATTTGTTCTTGAACGACACCTTTACAACAGTACAGCATGCTACATAAGTATGTGATAGGTGGTATACTTTTCCCCCCTCTTCCCGCCTCCCCTCTTCCCCCCCCCCTTAAACATATTCTCTCCCTGTATCTGCTCTTTTTTGCATTACCGTTCCCTTACGTGCCTGTGCAGAAATCCAGTCCATTACAACAGGTGGCAAAAATCATCCGTTCTCGCTTTTTAATTTTATTCTTACCATCAGCTCTGCCAAAAATGTGTATACCATACATGTTATGTCTGTGCTGTCGACACATGCCCGCGGCAGGTCAGCGGCACTATTTACACCTGCGGCATAATTGACCTGGGAACGCCATGCCTTCACATGCCGGCCCCAGCATTCCCGGCATTGTCCGGGATCAGTCCGCGCTAAAACAAAGTCCAAGGCCCGGCACAAATGCGACTGTTAGGACCCCCTGTGTTTGTGGGATCTCCCGCCTTTAAACATGACCTCGTGCTGACTGCAACACCTCCCCAACTGCAATCGGGAGAGGGGGAGGAGGGGGAGGATGCAGGTGGAAGGTAGTAGTGAAGATAGGAGGAGGTTAAGGGCGTTTGGAAGAATGGAAAGGATGAAGTGGGTGGGGGAGGGGGGAGGGGGGCATAGTGCCCTCAGCTTGTCAAAAAGTACTTGGACATGTGTCACTGATAGATCCAGCCACAGGTTGACAGTTAGCCTGCAGATCTAGCTAAGCAATTGTGAACCTGCTCTTTGGCATTCTCTCGACTAATACCTTTTATAAATCTCCCGTAAAGAATTTGTATCGTTTTGTATTACAGATTTTCTCGGAAAATACTCGTACACATGAGCAAGACAAAATGGAGAATAAATAGATGTATCAAAAATTAAGGGAAATCAAGAGCACACCGACACTCTGTATCTGAAGGTCTGTATATCAAAGCTTAAAATAATTCACAGTGGTTTATTCAGCTACTTTGTAATCATTTGAAATATTCTGAAAGAAATGGCTGTTTGTTGCTTGTAAGGACTAATAGTGAGGGTTACAGAGATTCATTTCTCCTCCAGCGATACGCTTATTAAGCTGAGCAAATTAATGTTCTTTGACTGTGCCCTGCTCTAAAGCAATTCTTGATATTTTTTCCCCTCATTAATTGTTACATTATGTCTCATGAACTGTGAATGCAATTTTCGTTTCAGGACAAAAAAAGCATTATTATCTTGTCTTGTCTTATCACTGGAACCAATTGAAGTAAAGGTCAATAAAGAAGTACATTGTGAAGTGTGGGACTGTAAAATATTCTTTTAGATGAGGGATAATCTTAAGGACTGGTTTCTGAAGACTAAAGGCCTTGAACTCTTGTAAGAGAATATATTGTAACTCAACTTATCAAATGTTACGTGGACATGTACCTCAGATATCAATGAGTCCTGAATCTGAACTCGGGCAGAAAAAAAAAAAAATCACTGGGTACATTTGAATTAAGAAAAAAAGTGTGAAATGCAATACTGCGGAATATCCTTCAGATGAGAAATTTTCTGATTCACCAGGTTACAGGCGGAAAATGGGGTACTGAACTGTCAACTTGTCAGTATTGACCTGAATAAATGCCTCGCAGAAATCCACCCAAACAAATCTGGAATCAATCATTGACGACGATCATTCGGAAGAATATTTCGAACAGTTTATTTTGGGTTATAGACTTGTTGGGGGGATAACATTTTGATAAATGACAATATAATTAACCCGTCATTAAATGGTTGTGTCATATCTGCGAAACTAGACTATCAGGGTTAAAATGTAACAAGAGAAAAACAACAAGAAAAAAAGTCCAACATATCATAGCGTAACAATGCTTTGATCCAGTCTGTTTTGTTGGCGAGCTGATTAAAAACTATCACCTTAAACCCATAGTTAAAGACTCGGAATGTGATTTGCAATAGACATAGTATATACCTTTGTAAACAAGAGCCCAAGAAGTAAAAAAATCTGTGTCCATTTAAAGCAAGCCAGTTCTAGCCACTTTTGCAGCTTCATATTCTCAGAATTCCCAAAGTAATGTTTCTGCTAATATTTTAATGGTGAGGAGTAAAGTGTTGAAATTCACCAGCTAAACACGATAAAGAGTAAATTTTCACTAGTTAACAAACTACCTATCTCTATGGCTGCCTTCGGCAAACAAACACTGGAATTTTATATGGTTAGCCTTCTCATGTGTAGGTTAATACTTCTTAAAGATCATTTCTTATGTAATGTCTTTAAAACCTTAGTTAGCGGTTACCTTTTAATCTTTTGTGACTCCACTAAATGACAGCGAGTAGGAGAGGGAGGAGGTAAATGCAGAGAGAATTTACATAATTGGATCTCCCGTTTCATGTGTAAAACGACCATAGAAATCTCTGTAACATGTGTCCCCTACTACCGTTCTAGTCCTACTCTGTTTACGATACTTGGAGAGGGACCATAGGGGAAAGGGGGGGGGGGGAGGACAGTTTCAGAGAGGACATAAGTAAGATGACCTCACAGCGGTGTCGGTAATGGTCACTCTACAGCTCTCTGATGTCTGGCTGGATATTTTATTCTTACCTGTCTGCTTGGAAAGTCAGCCTGACATATGCGCTTACCTGACCAATGTTGTCTTAAGAACTATTGTGTTCTGTTCCCTGTCTGAAATCACTCATATTTTCAGGTACACAAAACGCGTGTGGCGGTAGTAAGTAAAGAATACCCCCCCCCCCCCCATTACAATTTAGTGTCTTAAAAGCTATGATAAAATTTTCAAAAGTGAATTAAATTTGACAATTCTAATTTAATTTCTTGTGCTTGCTGTTTCTATTCTTCAGTGCAAATGATATCCAGTGAAACTATCAAACAAAACATCACAATCATGCACTTCTGTTTACAGTCTTTGACTCTGATTTAGCATTGCATTGTGAATCTCTCAGACAAAATTGGCTATTTTGTATTTTTTGCGTAAATATCGGCTTTAAATATTTATCTTATAATATTCAGAAAAATATGGGAATAGTATTACAATAATCTTCTTTTCTGCAACCAGACTGACATTTTCTTGAATTCATTAGTTTTGCTTGAGTCTGTACATGCCAAGGTCTGTATCAATTCACTCCGAATCTTTTTGAATATTAAAGCAAGCGACCTTTTCAACTATTTCAATAAACTCGTTGTTTCTGAGAGTTTGTCCTTTTAAATTATTTGACATCGGTTATGTTATTACTAGCCCATCTTTTCCGAAGTAAAAGCTACGGGTCAGAGACTTTCAGTATCTCCATTCTCGGATCAGTGTCACTATTTTCGATATAGCCATCTCCACATTGTCTTCCCCATACCGCACCTAATTTCATTTCATTTTCTAGCCAGTATAATTATTCTGGCATTCTCTGTTAATCCTAGAAAGTCAAACACTTGATCTGATCAATCTCTGGCTACTTACTTCACCTGTAAAAATTGTTTTCCGAATAAAACGAAAACACTAACAACATATCCGTTCTTTATTGTCATAAGATAAAAATGGTCACTATATTGGCAACAATAAATATCACATTTTAAGACTGAATTCCAGCAGTTTCTTCTGTGCTTCTAGAGTTAAAGACCACTCACTGAAAGTCTGGAGTTTCTTGAGTTAGTCTTGTTGGTTGCCTAAGTGCTTCCTCTATCATGAAAGGATCCTTCTTTTTAGTAGTTTTCGGTATCTAACTGATAAATGACAATCTGAGCCCAATGAATGATGAAGGACACTAGGTTCCCATAGAGCAACTGAAAGAGACCTGATTGAAAATAGATCAAAGGTTTGATATCCTGGACTGTCTATACCCTAATGGACGTCGAATTGAGCAAATGATACCACCAGGAACTGGCAGAGCACTAGAAACGCCGTTACCATACAGACAGGCTTTTGGTAATGACAGTGTTTCTAGACTTTTATTGTAAGATATCAAGCTGGACATGCTTTTCCTTTAACAAAGAGTGCCTTGTTGTATGAACTTCAAAGCTAACTCCTCCTTGCTTGGAGACACACTGGAGTTGTAGTCAGCTGAAGGAGAAAAGGCAGGTTTAATGGACTTTTCCATAACCCAGGCACATCTTCATCTTGGCTAAGCTTCTCCAGAGGGCTTTGCAAAGACAACTTCTGTCGGCTGTTTAATCTATCTTGATCCTCTTACTGTCTTATGGTTTTCTCAAGGCCTGGTCCGTCTTCTTTCTCCTCTCTCTCTCCCTCTCTCTCTCTTTCTGTGTGTGTGTGTGTGTGTGTTCGTCTTGCTCTCTCTCTCTTTCCCTCTGTCTCGTTTTCTCTGTCATTTCTTCTCTGCTTCCAATCTTTCTAAACCAGATCCGACCCTCACAGTCTCACGTGAGGACATCTACCTGTCATCTGACTGGGCAGCCCTTAGGTCACTCCGACAAACATCTCAGTCAGTAGGTCAGCCTAGGTAGCAGGCCAGGCGACACCAGACAAATGTTAGTAGATAACTTCATACAACGACTGTTAGCGTGTGCGCGGGAACGTAGGCGGACAGAAGACCATTTAGTGACTAAATGGGTTAGGAAATAAACGTAGGATCCTGCTCTAAATATAGCCCGAGGAACTTCATTGGAAAAGAGGATTACTTTTCAAACATCTATGTGATAAATACAGAGTAGAGACTCAAACACTTGTGATACTGGTGTTTAAAATCTGCTTTCTTATTTCCTCTCTACAGAGCTATGATTGTAAATGCATTTGATTTACGTTGTTGCAATAATTCTGCATCACCGAAACCAATTGTATTTCATGGTATGAAGCTCGCCGTCCATACTTCAACCTTTTCCTTGTACTGCAAGGAAGTTCTTAACTTTTAAGGAATCTGCTTTTATTAGAACTCCTACCGCTAATTAAGTAGTTCCATGAGATCCCAGTGAAAGTAGTAACAAGCATGGATCTCAGAAGGGACGAGTCATGGTTAATGATTAATGCTTTTCCACAATAAGTGAGCTCGTGGACACTTGAGTAATGAAAACCCAATATAATAAATATTAGAAATATTTAATCATTGAATTATAATTACATGGCGTTGTCTCCTCATGAACGAATAAACATTAATGCACTCGTATAATACAATGTTTAGTTTGAAAAAAAAAAAAAAAAACACTGTGCAAAGTGGGTATTTTGTTATTGAAAAAAGTCATGAAAAGTTTCGAAGCCATTGTATGGGAGATGTCAGGTTAATGTTTCATTAATTTTAATTCTAACGACGTCATTATCTCAATGATCATGATTAAATTTCATTGCGATACATAACTTTCCTGTGCCTGAATCGGTTTTGGTTGCGACAGAAATATCATTATATAAATATCTGCGCAACAGTACAAAGGTCATTCGTGGTAGAAAAGAATAGCTCGCCACAGAGTACAGCAGGAGACTTCTTTTTTACTGCAAACAGTACCGACTTCTGTTCGAACTTGCATAATAGACGACAAAGGTAATCAGAAACATGGGTATACATGTCATTATTGTCATGCCCATATAAGAATTGATTAATTGGCAGTTTCGAGTATAACAAAAACAAACAAACAAACAAACAAAAACAAAAACTAACAAAAACAAAACAAAGATAAAACACAATGCATTTCACTACATACTATTTCACACATGCCTTACGTCGAGCTTTTATTGAACTTCAGTGTGGGAAACAACGCTAAAAGACATTATGGCCAGAACTCAATTTGCCCCCCCCCCCTCCCCCCGAAAAGTAAATGACTTAAGCGTCTATCGTATGATACTCACGATATGTTACATCATCAGCGGACAAGGGCAACGACTCATAACATGTCAAAACCGATAATTGTAAGTCTTGATGACTACATTGCTATTTATATATCAGGCTTCTATGTGGAAAAAATGGAGGGGGGGGGGGCAAAGAGATAACAGACAACTATGTCTTCTTTTCAACTCATCTCCTGCCTTTCCTCCCCCAGTCCAAGCTTCCTCTCCTCTCCCTCAACTGTTTCTTCTTTCCTCTGATATTCTGTGAAAAAATTATTCATGGCATACACGTTGTTATGGATTCGTCAGCACAGCAGCAAGAGAAATATCAAGCCGAGCTACAATTCAAGGGGATTGCCAACATCATAATTTTATTACCCTTCTCTTTTTATGAAGCACAGCATTGTCAGAGGTCTTCCTATGCCGCCTGATTGTTTTGTTTCTCAACAGTTCATTGTCCTCAGATGATAAGATCTACCTCGATTTGGGAAGGGGGGGGGGGGGGGAGGTTGTTGATGTTGTGTTTTACCAAAATTATGTTATCCCACATAACAATAGTTATTATTTCTTATAATATTACGGCCACATCCGTATATGGAGAGGTTTGAAACCCTCGATGTTCTGTATGAGTAGCCCATGGCAAGTATTTTGCCTGGCTGTCCTTTCTTGCTAGTGTCAGAGCCGTTCAAGACTGAATGAGCTGAAGTTGGATGACCATGGCTTGTTACAGTATCTGCCAGGTGATGAGCAATGTCACTATGCGAGTAACTATTAAGTGGTAAATCATAAGTTCGCCTTTTCAAGATGTTCAGGCTACTATCCCGAGGAGACAAAATATCCCAAGTGAGATACAGTCTTAGTTTAAAAAATTCTAGACCAGGTCATAAATCGCCAGCAGTTATGCTGCTGTAATAGTGCAGCAACATGACAGGGGAGAAGAATTAAGACAAACGACTTACCTCTAGCCTAGTTGCCACGCCTTTCCAATACCTTATCTAAACTGCAGGTAAGGAAGAAGGACGGGGTCTGATGGAAACCCTTTCTTTTCTGCTACAAACTTAAAAATAATTAAACGAACCTTTTTTCTCACCTGTTCTTACAGCGGAAATCACTTACATCCGCGCGTAACGCTATCCCTGTGAGTGTCTCGTGCCACTTATCGCGAAAAACAAGATTGATGTCCTTTATAATTTCTCTGTCTGGACTCCGAGGCAATTTTGTGCCATGACCTAGTTGCTTCGAGACGACAAAGAAAACGAGCCAACAATTGTGGACCGAGTTATTGATGCGTATAAAACACCTCTCCTTTTCCCTCTTTATTTTTTATTTATTTTATTATTATTATCATTATTATTATTTTTATTTTCGCTGTATTATCTGAAATGATTTTTTCAAAAATTAGCAGTTCTCGAGATGTGATGAAGAATATAAGACATTTTACATGGCAGTAGGTGGATTATATTAAACACATACACACACACACACACACACACACACACACACACACACACACACACACACACACACACACAAGTTCCTATTATTGGATAAGAACCACTATGTAAAAAAAAAAGAAATCGATTTGGATGCAGGGAATGGAATTTTATCTTTGTTTATTGATGAGACTTTTTTTTATTTTTTCCCACTTTCCTGTCATTATCACTGCTATTTGTGATATAACCAGTTTAGTTTCACTGTAGCATTTCTACCACAGTTTTGATGATCCAATATGTCCCAAGATCTAACCAGTTTAGTTTTTCTGATTCTCGTTTCTATATTCAAGTTGTAATAGACGAACGAAGTTCCTTATTTGTCCATTGAAATATAATTACCTACTAGAAATTAAAGTAGTAAATTATGGTTCCCTCTGGTAAACTTTGTGTCATTTCTGCTTTGTATATTTATCGCCTTCTCATAAGCCCACATTCGACATCTGCTAACACATTATGCCCACAATGGCAATGGTTAAAAATATGCCATATAGTGACCTCTCTCATCCCAATTGTGGGGATCGTCCGGCGTGTGGCCTTTGCTGGGGACCTAAATGTTCTCTGGACTGTCTGGCATTTCGCACCTGAGCTGAGGCATGCCAGGCATGAACGCGCACATCTCCGCACTCAGCGCGTCAGAGTAACAGTGAATGGCCGCTCTACCTAAGTCTGACCTTTCGAGAAATACTGTCAGAAAGGAACCATCGTCTTAATAAATAAACATTGCTCACTGTTGATATCACAATACTGATTTCGAGCATGAAAAACAGAGGTTGCCATGCGGTGTTGTGCACAAATTGTTTTTGATAACATCAATTTGACTGCTATATTGTAGCATTTCTACTACAGTTTCGATGATCCAATGCGCCCCAAGATCATCAAGCCATTGCGTTGTGGACAATCTGATCCACACAGACCTCCGTCTGTTTTGGACGCAAGAACTTTGGACCATCAATAATTATGATCACCGTTAAATAATCACTGAGCCCCTATCTAATAGGAAGCTGGAAATAAGACCTGACTTTGAAACAGTCCCAGCTCCTGACTCGAGATGGTGATCATTTATATCTACAGCTACATTATGTGTCTGGATTGTAATGGTTCATTACGTGTGTGAGTACATTGTCATGTCCGATAATGTTTGTATTCTATGTAATAAGTATGCATCGTGAGTATGTTTGTTGCTCCTGACTGTATTAATGCATTATTATTATATTCTATCAGAGGGCGGTAAAACACGTTGGTTTAGTGAGATATTTCAAGCTCTTTGTCTCGGGAAGAGAAGCTATGTAGTGCTCCTCACTATTGCTATTATTTTCATTATTATTATTATTATCATTATCATTTATCAGTACTTTGGTATTTTATGGTTGCGGAAATTTGGCAACTTCTAATTACAATATAAAAGCTAAGAAGTGGCCAAAAGAGGATAGAAAGCGGGAACAAGCAAAATGGTCTTAGCAGTAAGTTCAAAGCAAATAATTTGGCTGAAATGACTGAAAATGAGAGCAGACAGCTAGAACTCTGAAGATTCAGAACCACATGAACCTTACCAAAAAGAAGAATACACAATGGGAGACAGTGTAAAGCAAAGGCGGTCTCAAAACTTAGTAAGTGGTTGAGGGAGCGCAGACACTAAACAGAGTGCAATCCCTCAATGAGCATAATTATTATCAAGAAGCTGTAGGTTAAGGTTGTCAGCGGCAAGATGTCTGACTTCGCATTCTGGACTGCCAAATCAAGACATCTCTCGACATAGCAGTAGGTCTAGACAGCCGTTTGTTTAAGAAAGTTGCACATAATTATGACAGCTCTAACATTATCAGTCACATTTTCATTTGTTTGTTTGTTTGTTTGTTTGTACTGGTTCCTGTAACCTTTATGTTCCATCCCCACTCAGTTTTTCTTTTTCTTTTTTTCTCTCTTTCCCATCATACCCCATCCCTTTCTGTATTTGTTATTAAGATTTCCCTCTGCTCGCCCCCCCCACCCCTTGCCGATATATTTTTTTTTCTTTCTTTCTTTGTCTCGCATACCTCATCCTACAGCACCTTTATCTTTGTGTTAGAAATCTGAAAAATGCAAACACTATATGGAGTAAACCACTGATCTCATCTTTGTGAACTTTCCGTCTGCGCACCTAGTTTGATTTATCTCAGTTTATCAGTAACCGCCCTGTCCCCTTCTCTCTCTCTCCCCCCCCCCCCTCCCTTTCACTAGATTTTCTCTCACACGGGTCCCCCAAATAACCTCAGACTCAGAAAAGGGGGGGGGGGCAGGGAAACTTGCCAAAGCAGCACTTTTCACTTTGCTCTTGAACTCCGGGCCCGGCGAGCGTACGCACCGAATCACATCCTGACATTTCACACCCTCGCCGTGCAAGAATGTGCGCCCCGCCATACATAATGATGACATTATTGAAGTTACTGAACTTAGGCGGCGAATATAAATGCTCCACGAAAAAACGCAGTGCATGTATAGCTCAGGAAACCTCGAGGAGTTTGAAACAAGCCAAACATCTCGCAAACATAACTTAAAAACACATCAAACTTCTAAAGGTCGTTCTAATCCCATTTCCACCTATTATCAATACCAGTATTTCAGCCTTCAACCAACTCAAACTATTTTGAAACACATAGCAATACTGCAATAAAATTATAGATCTCAGTGCTGACTTACAAAGAAGAACCTTTGCATTGATAGATGCTTAAAAAAAAAAAAAAAGGTCCACAGTAACATAGGAGAAGATCGGATCTCAAATAAACCTCATCGTAGTGAAGAAACGAAACGTGGGATGATAATTGATTATCCAGCCATTTTCCATATTTCGATCGCCAGATTGAAAAAAAAAAAGAAAAAACAGCCTATAAGCAAGGCACAGTCAGAGACAACAGCAGAAGAAAAAGACAAATAAAACTGAGAGAGAGAGAGAGAGAGAGAGAGAGAGAGAGAGAGAGAGAGATATTGGGAAACAACGTTAGAGAATGGACAGAGATGAGATGACAAAATGACCCGAGTTTCCAAGAACACTGAAGGACAGAAAGAGTTGAAAGAGGTTAGTGACCTCATCTTCAATGGCGACATCGGCAGAGGTCAACGAGTCTGCGTAGATGAAAGAAATGGCGAAAATAAGAGAAAAACTCTGAGATTGCCACAGTCACTGATCCATCTGATTCCTGCAAATCAATGATTATCGCCATTATCTTCAGCCTTGTTCTATATCATTGTTACCTACCTTAGGTTAAACATTATTCGAGTTTTTTTTTTTTTTTTTGTTCAGCACTACTTCATCTATGCTGCGCTGTCTGTCCTCAAAACTGAATTTGTAATAGATGGAGGAGGAAAAAAGGGAAGAAGAAAGAAAAAGACAGGGACCACCAGGGTGAGTACTAACATTTGACTCCATTTACGGGAGTGTCTGGTGACCTTTAGCTGGGGAGGATAGCATTCCTGGTATCTCACGGGTTGATAAGGAAAGCATGAAAGCTTCACAAAAATAGACATACAGATAAACAGATCAACAGGGAGTGAGAGCCATAGATAGATAGATAGATAGATAGATAGATAGATAGATAGATAGATAGATAGATAGATAGATAGATAGATAGA
>JBCAUA010065227.1:0-11185 GCA_038406235.1 Peronia verruculata
TCACCTCGCTCCCAGAGTTACATAATAATATGATTGACGGTATAGGGGTTGCTTCAAAAGACTGAAAATCAGGATCACTTTGGATATTTTAGTTGAGAGAGTAATTTTAGAACCCAGTCTTTAATGCAAAGCTAAATTCAGGCATCACAAAATAAATGATTCGTCATGTTACATAGGGAAATGAAATTTTGCTGTAAAACTTAGTCATTTTTTTTTTTTTTTGATGAACCATTCCGGGTGGTAGATGGTTGAGGAAGTTTGACAAAAGGGTAGAAAACCCTTTGAGGCACACACAGTGCGTAAATCATCGTGGGACAGAACGCCAGCGAGGAAATGATAGCGTCACCCACATACTCCCATGTAGTCTGGACTAGGACTTGGTATTAACAGTGTGACCACAACGCGTTAGGTCGAAGTCATAAAATGCTTTACAACTTCTAAGTCAAGAGTTATGTCTCTCTTGCTTAACTCAGATCGAATATATTATCTGTAGAAACTGTCATGTATGTGCGGGCGCTCCCTGCCCGTCAGTCAAATTTTACAAGTATTGGGCGACAGAATTCAAATGTATTTAGCCCTAAAACTTCAGAAGAAACTGTCGGAGTGCCCAGTGTTGTTTTTACATAATGATGTCCATTTGTGTTCAAGAAATGTACAATTTAAGGGCATTGACAATATGGAGAGCTTATGTTGACATTGTATTGTTTGTTACTGGAAAAAGACATGCAAATACAAAGTTTAAAGAGTGTTCTCTAACTCCAGTCATTATTAATAGAACAGAGCACTGTTCCACATGGCCCGTCTCCACCGTTCTTACAAAGTAAAAATATATGATATCAAGTATATCTCAGTGAAATGATTAACTAATGCGACAGTCACCGAAATGGACAGGCTGATTTTGAACACAGTAGACTGTTAGAAATATCACTGAGAATGTGGACCCCCTCCCCCCCCCCCACCCCCTTTTTTATAGGCATATAAAAAAAAAAGACAAACAAATAGAAAACAGCATTACCCTTTGCTAATTCTGGAAGCTACTTTCAGTTAATGTAAAAACAAAATTTTAAAAAATCAATAAACTCTGTAACACAAAAACACGATTCTTGTAGTGAGATAAATTTTAGCAAGGCAAACCAGTTATTCAGCTCGAGTTTAGATAGATCAGATTAGGGTTAATACCTAATTAATATCATTATCCACTTTATTTTTAAGTCCCCACGAAATAGGCCCGAGGACCTCGGGCCATTGCCCCATATGTGACAAAAACTATCATATACTGATAGCTTGATCTTTTATGATATCGTATAGTGAAGTGTATAATGGTAGCTAGAAGCCTGAGTGTTGGACATGTGCCCAGATGTCCACTATGCCTTGTTATATTGTAATGCAGTCGCACAAAGTTACTACAAATTTTACTGGATCATCTTTGTCACCCAGCCGGCAATTTTTTACATCAGTTCGTATCCATTGTTCTCTATTCATAAAGATTATGTCACAAAATGGTGGACACATGAATCCAAGAGCCCTGATCCGTACTGAAAACCTTAAACAGAACCCTGTAGACTCCAGCTACAAGAATCGGTACAAAGAAATGTCCGTCACTGGTCCGACCTCTGTAACAACACCAAAGGTTTTGAAGTTCGAACATTATTTTAGTTTTTGATAACAAGAGCATAATAATCTGACATTCAGTATTTTGTTTTTCTTTATGGCAAAACAGTCCCCGCCCCCCCCCTCCCAACACACACACACACACACTTTTAGTACGGACAGGCATAAATAAACTATTACTGTTTTAATTTTAGTATGAATTCTTGAGTTTTCTACTCATGAAGATATCTGTTACAGAACAACAGTTTATCCAAGGCGACATTTGCCACTTCCGGGAAAATTTGATATTTGGCACCATCTGTCGTATTATTATTTTCATTTTCTACCTCAGTCGTCTTTCCAAACTATCTCGTTGCATTTCTAGATTTATTGAGAAAAGGGAAAATGCATGGCGTTGGTGGCAACGGATAATGGTGATATCAGTATTACAGGGTACGCTTCGCAACGAAAGACAGGAGAGAAGTACCCGTAGAGGTGGTATTATATGTCAGCAAATAGTGTAATGGCCAGCTTTAGCGCAACAATGGCCACTAACGACGGAGATAAGGTTGAGAGTGTCCCAGATTTATCCCCGAGGGCCAGCCAGAAAATGGTCAAATACAAGATTTGGCGGATCTTTTACAAGGCTCGCCACCCAATGTTGCCGATCTTCACTTTGTTGACACAATTTATTACCCGTTACCCAGATTCGTAAAAGTATCCGTCCCACTCGATGGGATCGATTCTGTTGAAATATTTCATTTCTTCCGATGCATAAAAATGCTATGGCCAAAAATCACGCTGATCGATTTTTACATTATAAGCTACTCCCGATACCATTGCCTTGTAAACTGTTGGTTCATGTAAGCTTACGTATGATGAAGAGGACGGATGCGGCTAAAGGCCTTATTTTCTTTCTCAAATGTTATCTGACACACAGGGCAAACGTCTAATAATTTCTCTTCATCTCTGCGTTTTTATTTGTTTGTTTGTTTGTTTATTATTTATTATTTTTTTAAGCTACATCTACGGCATTGAATGAATACAGCAGCTGTTTTTAACTACGAGCGGTCAATACTCAAAGGTTACAGGAAGAACTTTCAAGATCAACATTGTTCACACTGTTGCTATAAATCGTTTTTAAATAGAGGAGTCAAGGAACAGTGTAAACACTGACAGAGAGAGTGTTAAAACGGATGAGTCAAGCACCATTCAGATTTGTATATTTGTTTGTCAAACCATTCAGATTTCTTCACTTTAATTTTTCCTTTAATGTCCAATGATTTCACTAATTTCGAGAGTGTAAATTTTAATTCTGAGTATTGCATTGTGTCTCCATTTGATCGCTTAGCAAAACAACTGTGACAATGCTGGTAGTTTATCGAATTGCATTTTCAATATTCATATTGTCATGTATCCTGTAATCTCCCCTTTCGCTGCTTTACCCTCGCCCTAATCCTCTGGGTTTTCATCCTCTTTCTTTGTTGGTGTCTGTCTTTCATTTTTGTCTCATTGGAGTCTAGTGCGTAAATTTTGCGTAAATATTGGAACCCTGTCAAGCTATACCAAAGGACACGGCGAGACAGTATATATATATATATATATACATGTATATAGTAATCTTAAGTTAATAAGAATAATGCACTTATTCATGCACGACTTTGCGAGTTTCATACTTACTGGGAGTGGAAATAAAAAAAATGATTAGTTGATTAGTTGACAAAATCCAGGTAAAAGTAGATGTTGGAGAAAAGGAAGAAAAAGAAGACTAAAAAGTAAAACAAAAAGAAAAAGAAAGAGGAAGCATTATTCAAGCCTGACATATTAACTGCAAATTATTAAATTTAAGACAGCAGTGGGTGTTTCTCCGTTTGTCTCTTTGCCAGCCCACATAGCTTGGCAGAATGACTCGAGAGGATGAAGGAGAGAGAGAGAGAGAGAAAGAGACAGAGAGAGGAAGGAGAGAGATAGAGGAGCAGTATAGGCAGGATAATATAACAGTGACAGGCAAGAGAGACTTGATTTATTTCCCTGTCCCCTGGCCACAAGGTATGGCTGTTGACCAAGGCAAGGCACAATTGCAGGTAATGGACATTGGCTTGACCACTGTCACATATCTTGGGCTGGTCTACTCCTTGACTTTAAGCCTCCGGAGAGCCGACAACGCTGTCAGACACTTAGAATAATGAGACCTAGAGTGGTAGAGCTGTTGGACAGCGATTTGTTCTCGTTGAGGAAAATGTGAGGGTAACTGTGAGAAAAGGAGGAAAAAACTGGTGATGAAAAGAGAGAGAAAGCGAGAGAGAGAGAGAGAAGACGGAGGGAAATAAGGAATATAGGAACCAGTACATAAAACATGCCAAAAAAAAAAAAAAAGTAAAAATGACATTCACTGCCTGAGGTTTGAAAAGCTTTAGTTATAACTAACATGTAGGGCCTAGTCTACTTGATCATCTGAACATTTTGAATAATCAAGGAAAAGGTAAAACTTATCGTGTATTCTTTATTGAACAGGTGGAATAAAGACAGTTGAGGAAAAAGGCAAAGGGTGGATAACGTAAAGAGTAAACTAACTAACACAAAAAGAAAAAGGAAAGACCATGCGAACGAATGAGACAGTAAGTAAACAAGCGGGAAAACGACGCGTCCAAATGTAGCATCCAATGCGTAGTGGCTAAGAGTGTTAGAGAGGTTTGTAACTCAAAGATGTGCACGAGCTGTTAAACATCACTTAAACACATTGCGCGCGCGCGCACGCGCGCACACACACACGCACGCACACACACACACACACACACAAGTGAGAATAAATTTAGGGATAGGGAAGACTGAGACTCCAGAAAGTTGGGATATAAGCTATAACAGTTTTTGGGATAACGGAAGGAAACAAGGATGAATGCGAGAAAGGAACGGATGGACTTACTTACAAGTGAAAAGGCGAAAAACGAAAAAAATGAAAGGTAGAACGACTAAATGAGTGAATGAATGAATAAGTGAAAGAATAATGAATGAATGAATGGATGGATGGATGGATGAATGAGTGACTGAATGAATGAATAAACAAACGAATACTGCTATCTCGACTTCATTTCATTATCAGCGGAGAAATCAGATATTTGGCGCAATTTCAGCATTTCACTTAATATCTTCTTGAATAAATGTCAACTTCCATCGCCAAATGCAGAGCAGAACAATGAAATCTTCATCGATCTTTTCAGAAAAATAAAATATTAGATTAATCCTTTTTCTTGACTGTTTTTCCCCTATTTAATCAAGAAAAGAGATCGAATGAGAAAAATATCACAAGCATAGCTGATTATTTCAAGCTGGCTCAACCTTCCTCATCTTACAGGAATTTTGATGAAATTTAAAAGACTTGCTCTTTTTGTTTTGTTTTGCTTTTTTATTTTATTTTCTCATTACAGTTTTGATCTTAAATAAATAAATAATAATAATAATAATAATAATAATAAATAGAATAGAATAGAATAGACCAGGGCTAGTGAAGTGGGAGAAATAAAGAAAAAAGCGATGTTCTGGGGAAGCAAGAAAGGAAAGAAGTCAAGTATAAGATGAGAAGGAAAACAGAGACTAGGATATAGAGGAGGAATTGAAGAATGAAAGAAAGAAAGAAAGAAAGAAAGAAAGAAAGAAAGAAAGAAAGAGATAAGAGACATAGGTGAGCACCTACAGTTTTCATCATACTTTTGGGTATATTGTACATGTGTTATAACGACCTTTGACTTTTTTTTTAACATTGTGAAATGGAAGACTTAATAGGACTGAAAGTTAACAAAATCGTGGATCTTCATAAGAAAATACATTTGCCAACTATTATAGTCTATTAACAGTGAGCAT
Organism: Peronia verruculata; assembly: GCA_038406235.1. Classification (NCBI taxonomy): domain Eukaryota; kingdom Metazoa; phylum Mollusca; class Gastropoda; order Systellommatophora; family Onchidiidae; genus Peronia; species Peronia verruculata. The sequence continues at coordinate 5,449 of JBCAUA010065227.1, forward strand.
ATTTGCTAGGTCTACTATTCAGTCATTACACAGTCTGTCCATACTTCACTCTTGTTGCAAGGACTGAAATCAGTTTCACACCAGGACAATGATTACATTTTATTTCGAAATCTGGGATGGACCTGGCCCAAGTTTCACTTGAGAACTTAGGTCCGCAGAGATCTTGACCTGCGTTTTAACAGTAAACACAACGATATCAAGCCAGTATACTAGGTCTTTAATCCTATCGTTACAGTTGTTGAAATTAGCACAGAACGAGGTATTATCAAAGATTGTATTACTTTGTTTCAATAGCTGAGATGGATCCAACAGTGACCCTGTCCATAGAAGCCTTGACTACGTTGTCAAAATCTTGAGTAACTACTGTACATGTCTCTTTAGTTCTCTCTTATAATGTGTGTCAGTGAGACCAAACTCTGAAATGTGGAGAACGGGAACAGCATGAGAGCATTATTTCAAATGCCACCTGTTGTAACTGATCCGCTCAAGATAAACCTTCCTCCACACATGTATCGCTCTTTCTGTTGTTCCCATTTATTCTTCTTTTTCTGTTATAAGAGAGAATACATTATCATCCTCTCTTTTTTCTGTTTCTATCCCCTCCCCCCCCCATACCCTTTTCATCCTCCCTCCTAACTTCCTTGGTTCAGTGAGTGATGATACCTTTCCTTCTATTTTTACCGTCCACTTTTCTTCTCAATTTTGTTATCTGTATATTATTATCATCCTCCTGTTTTATTTATTTATTTATTAATTTATTTGGTATGTTTGTCCTGTCACTCTCTCTCTCTCTCACTCTTTTCTCTTTCTCTTTCTCTCTCTCTCTCTCTCTCTCTGTTTTCATTTCTCCCTTTTCCCCCGAACTTTGGCCCCACTGGATGAGATGAGGGAGGTGGGGTGGGGGAGAGGAGACTCAGAAACAATTTAATATTTTGCACCAAGATCTCAGAGAAGGAAGGGGGGGGGGGAAGGGGCGTGTCCCATGTCACTTTGAGAAGTGAGGAGGAAGAGGAGGGAGCTCATGTCACGGTGTTGACCCACTCCCTGAGAAAACAATCGCTTGTAACTGCTTGTGCTGATGCGTGCTTCCCTATAGTCGCCCTGCCTTAACCAGCTTAACCCAGGCCACTAGTAAAGCGGAGCATTCCACGGAAACATCAACCTAAAATACCATTTATGCTTGGAGGTTATTGTTTTGTTTACAGTCATATTTGTAACAGAATTTGTGATTAAAAAAAAAAATAATACCGAAGAAATTTTGCTGGTTTGTAAAATTGAACTGGCATTTTAATGCACAGAAGCAGAAGTTTAAATACTTGTAATTTAACTCTTATAATACACCTAGAGAAAACGATGACGTGTCAAGGCAGTTTTTGAGAAAAAAAAAAACCCCCACACACACACACACACACATACAGGTATACAAACAACAAACAAACAAACAAACAACAAGAACCAAGAATCACCTTTGAAAAAAGGCAAATACTTTCGAGCAATAAAATGACCTTAGAAGAGCACCTGATAGCTACTTTGAGATTTCCAAATAAATAAATAAATAAAATTTTGAAAGGAAAATAAAATACATGTATACCCAATTTCTGAGAAGAAGGTGACATGACAAGGGCAACTGATAACTTATAATAGGCCAGTATTGTTTACTTTTCTGCAGATAGTTAACAGATACATGTGTCATTAAAAATTAAATTATTTAAAAAAAAAAAAAAACGCGAGTACCAAAGGGTTACTACTTGATTTGCTTACTTAAAAGCAGACAAAAGGTCATGCTATAACGAGTGTGTCTTTGTATATGTTCAGGAGAAACAAGTTAGAACACATACCAGATGTGAAGGCCCCCTTTTCGCTTGGAATGCCTCAGACTACGACAACTGACCTCATTAAATAAAGGTTCCCCTTTCCCTTCCTTATCCTCATCAGCACGTGAAAGGAACGTTTGTTGTTCAAAGAACGCTTTCATTCATTTATTTAGCAAGAATATCACGCTGAAAGGTCATAACCCTAGCCTGATGGTCAGTTATGTAAGGCCATCTTCCCTATGCGTTTGTTTCTATATCTGACTGACCGAGTAACCAGGGATGAAATGATAATGTATTTTTTGTTTTTAATCAATAACTTGACTTTTATGATATGGATGTCCTGATTGCAATATCTCGCCCAGGCAAGTGTGTGTATTGTTTCATATTTTAATAACAAGGTTTTGTATGTAAATGCCTCAATGTCTGAGTGACCTAACAAGTGGAATTGGAATAATGTACATATGTTTTGTTTTTTTTTTTTATCTCTCTCTCTCTCTCCATTGAAAACTGGACTTCTATGAAATGTACAACAAGTAATAAAAATATAATTGCACGCTTTCAGAGCTGAAACCCAATATTCTGAGCGTTCCTCACAGACTTGAATAATAATATATTTTTTAAAAAGTGCAGCATCTGCAACATACATTTTCAGATGATATTTTTAAAGAAATTTCGCCAGGGACAAAAATAGCAAATATTGAAAAACAACACGGACATAGTTTTAGGCCTAAGAAAAGCGAACTCGCCTTTTAAGTGATTAGAGGCCACAAACATAAAAGTGTACCCAAAAAGTCTTTAGCATAACTAGACCCCGTGCGCCTCGATTTCACTGTTGGTCGCCGAAGTTCAACTAGAATTGAACCGGAAGTCCTGGCTCACGTTGGATCTACTCGGCTACTACACTAATACACATCCCCTAAAAAAGGACCGAACTGAGCTAATCGCAAGATGAAGAAGAGTCTTCGCATGCACTAACATACTCTTTCATCATAAGACGTTTTATTATCATTAGATAATGAAGTTGAGCAGTGGTTCACTAATTGTGTTAAGATGTTCGAGTCTGACTCACATCATAGCCAACCCCGTCTTTCATCTCTCATTTAGCCCGATTCCTCCTTTTCTTTCAGCGTGCTTTTCTCTTTCTTTCTTTTCTCTTTGTTCTTTCTATCCCTCTTTATCTACTGTTCTGACTATTTCCTTTGTTCGCTCTGTTCCTCTTTATTTACAGTTAACTGAGCGTAACCCCCCCCCCTCTATCTCTTTCTTTCTCTCTTTCCCTTCTTGCTTTTGTTGCTTGCAGAGCTTTGCAACTGTTTGTTATGGCCTTTAACTCGCCTGTCGTTTAATACCCATGCTGTCTGCCCACCGTACTCTCTTATGTACCCAGTCCTATTCATGTGAAAAAAGTTGCTATATTCTCTTTCGTCATTCTATTCCTCTCCACCTACCATTCTCTAGGAGCCTTTCTCTCCTTTTGATCTCTTTGCTTTGCTTTCTTCTCTCTAAGAATCTTCTCCTCCTCTCCTTTTTCACTTGTTTCTACTATCAATCTTTACTCATAGTTCTCTCTCTCTCTCTCTCTCTCTCTTCTCTCGGTTTTTTTCTTTTTCTTTTCTTCCCTCCCCCGCACGATTAAATGCCTATGTGGAAACCGGCCAACAAGCGGATTATTATGATGATGAAGACGAAAGAAAGGTCATGCTGGGAAGCCAGATGGTCCCAGAAACCGCAAGCCATAGACACGCATTGCTCAGGTAGGTTGCAGAGTGGAATGAGCAGCTGGAATACATTCGGTAACCTTTGATGACTAATCCATACTGAGCACGTGTCTCTGTGAGTATTTGAATGTGAAGCGGTAAAAAGGAGAAGATGAGATATTTATACCACTGTTCCCAGTTATTTACCTCCCCGCCCTCAGCTTACGTCTTAACCAATGGCTATGACGAATGCAGTAGTTAGGAAGAGGAAGAAACGTATTTTGTATGTAAACCATGTTATACTCGAACCGTATAGGTTAAAGTGCAGGAGTGTATGACGCCAGTTTGCATTCCATTCGCGTGCGCTCACTCAGCCCAATAGGCCACACGCGTTATTCAATTTCCTCACACAAATATGTTAAAGACATCAAAAAGAGTTAGAGCACATTTGAGGGCTCCCATCGAGTGTGCACTTGAAGAGAGAGACAACACCGTTTATTCACTTGTTCAACGATTGACGAGCTGACGAGGGGCCACATTGCAAGGGAGGCCATCAAATAAATAATTCACACCCAGGTCAGAGCTGCAGAGTAGTTTCCCTGTAAGGTCTGGCGGATGAGATTAATTACTTGTAATATTAAAATATATTTGGTTGTTAAATCATAGAAGCTACGCATACAACCAGATGGTCAGACAGAACAACGGAAAGGCTCTTAAGATTCAAAGTAATGTGGATTAAGTTCAGAAAGTTAAAATAATAATAATAATAATAATAAATAGGAACATAAATAAGTAAATATTCTTAAAGAGATGAAACGACCATGCAGAATAAATCAAATAAATAAATAGATAAATAAAACAAAAACAAAGACAAACGCAAATAATAAATAAATAAATATAAATGAAATATGTTGGTTCGGGGATTTTACATATTATCTATCTGTCTGTCTGTGTCTGTCTGCCTGTCTGTCTGTCTGTCTATCTATTTATAATACAAAACATTTCCTCAATTGGTTCCCTAACCTTTTGGGAGGGTAACTCTGAAGTCTAGCATTCTCGGACGTCCGGTGTATATGTTACGAGAATCCTTGGTAATTAAAAATTGAACAAGGATTAAACAGAGACGCCGCTGTCAGGGCACAATTTTCTAACTTCCAAATTTGTGCCCAACAGGAGAGGCTCTGGACAAACTGGAAACGCAGTTAATAATCCTACTGTTTAGTGATTGAAAGATGACGTACCCTTGTGGGCACTTTTTCAAGAGCAAGAGAGAGAAAGAAAGAAAGAAAGAGAAAGACAGTAGAGAATGAAAGTTAAGGAAGAGAGAATGAAAGAGAACACGAGTGAGAAAAGGAGAGCGTAGAACGGAGAAAAAGTGCAAAGATCGGATTGAAAGAAAGAGAATGACAAGAGAAAGGAAGAGGTAAGAGGATAGAGAGTGATAAAGAGCAGAAAGAGACACAATATATTAAATAGACAGAAATGTACAGAGGAACTGGTGGAGGGGGACCGGGGGGAGGGGGTGAAAGAGGGGCTGAAGGAAAAAAAAAAAAAAAAGAAAAAGTAAGAGATAGCTGATTTCGAGAATGTAACAGCATAATAATTGGTATTTTCCCAAGAGTAATTTCATTCAGCACTTCGCTAGATAGGGAATTTAAAAGAAACCCACCTTCACAATTATTATTGTGTTTCCGAATTCATCAGCAGCGATGCACCCCTGACTTCTGGAGAGCCCATCTCTTTATCAAACAATTATCGTTTTCTCCGGTGGGACAACTACGATCCACAGAAAAAGCTACACATTTCTATGAAAAGCCACGCGTCCATCAATATAATCACTAAAACTCTAATCCCCGTAATAGGTTAGAGGGGCTATCTGAATTGGTGGACAGGCGCCAAATCCAATCACATAGAGCACACAGAATGTATAGCTGGCACAGTGCTAGAACGTGCGGACACATCATAATTGTCTGCCCCTAGCTGAGCACTCCCTAGAGGTAGACCCCATCTCTTACGTGACAAATGTAGTAGGGCACCTATCACTTTGGGAGATGGGTGTTAAAATGGGTGGAAGGGATGGCGTTAGATGGAAGGCTGCGGGTAGGGATGGGGAGAAGGGATGGCGTTAGATGGAAGGCTGCGGGTAGGGATGGATAGATAGATAGATAGATAGATAGATAGATAGATAGATAGATAGATAGATAGATAGATAGACAGACAGACAGA
>JBCAUA010065238.1:0-11185 GCA_038406235.1 Peronia verruculata
TGTTATTTTTTGACCACGGTTGTGGACAGCTGAGATAACCACCCCTACAGGAGGTTGAAAAGCTTATAAAAACCATACACTTTGAGTTGAATATTACATGTACATATGTACGTTTGGTAGTTCACATGTGGGTATGACAGGTCATGTGTGTCAAAGGTCACGTCTGTGGGTATGACAGGTCATGTGTGTCAAAGGTCACGTCTGTGGGTATGACAGGTCATGTGTCAAAGGTCACGTCTGTGGGTATGACAGGTCATGTGTGTCACCCAAAGGTCACGTCTATATTTATCATGGATCACATGTGTATAACACGGCAAGTCAGATGCCACAAAATCCAGGATTTTTAAAGAATGCCTTTGTTGTATACAATTTCTGCAGCCTCCAAGTAAGGCTTGATATCGATTGTGCAAGATGTACACAGTGAGAGATGTATCTAGTGCAAGATGTATCCAGTGCATCCAACTATTTATTCATCCATATGGATATAGTACATAATTATGTATAATAATATTATTATTACCGTATTCTCCCCGCCCGTTTCCTTTTTTTACCCAAGAACCAAAATGTTCACATTGTGTGTTATGGATAGCACTTTTTTTTTCTATTGTTTTGGAACTCACGATTTAATGATATGTATGAACATCACGTGTAATATTGTGATAATACATATATATACATGCATATGAGAGGCGAAGGAATGCAATCAGACCCTGGTCAATTTTTGAGCACGCTGATTTATTATAATTTATAGATATCCCATGAAAACTTTTTCATTTCCTTTTGGTACAGGTTATTGCGGTCATGTGGCAAAGCCTCTTAATTTGATTTATTCAAGGGGGGGGGGGGGGGGATGCAGTGGCTCTGTGGTTTGGCATCTGCTTCAGGGTGAAAACAACTAACGTCGATGAGGTTGCGGGTTCTGGCCGACTCGGGGGTCCTCTCGCGGGGGATGGATGAACACGAAGATCGAAAGACCTGCATTTGTTCAGCAACTCAAAGGTCCACTGGTTTCTTCTGGATAGGGAAGCCCGATGTCTAGCCTTCTTGGATAAGGGCGAATATATTTCGGAGGTCCCGTGTGTGCGTTACGCACGTTATTTGGCAGCAGTTCAATATCGGTGGAAGAGGAGGCTGAGTGCCGCTGTCGGGGCCAAATTTCCAAATTTCTCCCCACAAGAAATAATTCTCAGCAGGCAACATCTTAAATATATATATATAAACGAGATAGTTGACCAGGTAAACATACATCCTTTTTGATTGAAAATGTTTACCTGACCCAAACCGCCCAAACACAAAAAGACTAATTTACCGCTGTGGCCCAAAGCCAAAATAAACTTTGCACATGGCCGCAGTAGTCACTCCGTTTTCTTTTCTGTCCGTGAAAAAAAAAATCTTTTATTCTACACATAAAAATATTTTATCTTGAATAGAAGTCGAGATGTTGGCAATTAAAGACCAAGCTGCTGCCGCTGAATTAAGTGAAAAAAAAAAATGGCCGGTCTTTAAGTCTTTTTTGTTACTTTTTATTGAGTACGGGTAGCCTACATGTAGGCCCCTAATGTGAGTAAGTACATGTATTAGGTCATCACGTTACTAAGTCACTACTTTTGGACTATTACACAGAATTTTCTCAGCAAATCTATCCAAGACATATTTTTAATCAAAGTAACAAAAACAAACCAAAAAAAAATTTTTAAAAAGCAATTCACTCATGGTTAAAAAAAAAGAAAGAAATTTAAATTGCGATTTTCGATTGCGTGTTTGACGAGAATCTGATTTCATCGTGTCGCGTGTCATATTAATGTTGAATGACATACAATGTCAGTTAATATGTTGATTTGTATGGCTGGGATCGAATGGTTTACTAATGATAATATGAAATGTCACTGGGACTTGGTATGCACAAAATGCCTGGTCTGACTTTAGGTGACATGTTACATTATTTGATAGATTGTTGTATATACATAAGCTGTGAAATTTAGTACATTGAAGACAGTTTGACATGTGACACGTGATGTCCGAATATTTTGTCATTTTTATTGTCATGTTTTATTTCAGTACTCTCGCAGAAAATTGTCCATATTGCAAGTAGGCCTACATGTATCCACTCTCAATAACTCCCGGATAGAAGATTGTTATGCCAAGGTATTTACAGTTACTTCCCTTCCCCAGACAAAAGAGGACCAGGTTCTGAGTGAGCAGGCAATTAAATCGTTGATAAAGTTATAACTGTGAGTAGAAAATATTCTCTTTACACCATAATTTTTGGGATTTTTTTTTTTTTTATGATGTATGTTTTAAGTTAAGTAAGGAGCGCAAAAGTGATTTTTCTTTTTGCTCTTCACACTGCTTGTTCAAATATCTCTTATGCCTGGCAAAGGGTAGTACATGTAGTAGGACTGGCACAACGATCCTCAGCGGGAGAGTTTACCTAGTACTGTGAGACTTCTGTCAGGTCCCCATAAGACTAAGACAATGTATAATTTTTAAAGTAGTGCTATTATTCAGTTCATGGCATTGACGATGATGAAACACATGAATGAAATTCCTGTGGGTGATATTTCCGTAAAGTTAGGCTTTGAATGTTTTACTGTTTCTCAGAAAAAAATCGAGCTACTGTACATGTATTTGTTTGTTCATCATGTCCAGGCAGATTCGGGAAGTGACGTCACTCACTTGTACTCTCAACAGGCAAACAATCACAGAAGATATAAGTCTGTTGGTTCCTCAAACTTCGAAACTCTTTGACTCTGCTGAGTTCTTTGACTAAAAGTGACCAAATCCCAATCTTGTCACAGTATTGAGCTGCCCAAGCAAGTCAACTTTCACGTATTATGAATAACTATAACTATCCAAAAAATTATAGGTCAAGCTAAGTGCTCACCTTAACTTTCCTTTAGGTATATTAAAATTTTCCATACTTTTATCGTGAGCTCATTTCTGTTGCTCTATCTCCACTTTGGGACTATTTGGAGAGATACATGTCATATGAAAGAGGGATAGTAAATCTACCATATAATGTACATGTGGTCATTTCACTGATCACTTGCCCAAACAGGTAGATTTTGAAAATCATTTTGTCCTGTCTCCTATGCGCAAAAACAGTTGTTAATTAAACAAAAAACATCAATTTTCCCGAAATGCGAAAAATGGAGATGGGGAAACAGAGAACTGAGCTCGCGTTATAAAATATTCATGAACTTGATGAAATATAAAACCCATGAAAGCATCGTGACTCCAGCAAATTTCTTCTAACAGTATTTTAGTAAACACCTTAGTTGCTGGCTAGACTTTCGAAGACTTCGTTCATATACATGTACATGTATTAACTTTAAATTGTAATGGACAAAATTCCTGTCTTAAAACTTTTAAAATTGTTATCCTTAATCGTTTCGCCTGCCACTTGGATGCACTTGACTTTGTTGATTCCATTGTTGGATGATAACAATATAACATGCAAGAATCTCTTCAAATCTACATAGATGTCATCTTTGGTGGAAGGGTTTTGAATACAGTATACCACGTACAAATGCACTCATCTCTGAACATGATATAGCATCAGTCTTACCCTCGATTTACAAATATTTCCTCATTAAAATCGCGTTTTAATGGGAGGATTTATGTGTTCGACCGTTGATGTAAACTCGCTTTTTCTCAGAATTTTGGTCATTGCTGGGGCTCCCTCCTTGTCTCTTTAAACTGCAACATCTCTGGCTTGAATAAAGCTAGCTTAAAACTTTTTTCACCACCTGAAGAGGTATGAAACAAGCTTTCACATGATACCAAAAACCCCCCATATGGTGAAAAATCGATATAGGTCTCATTTTGACTGGCTGCGAGATATGATGGACACAATATTTGTGCATCTTCTAAAATGTTTTGTTTGATTGTCATGGATGACTAGCCTATATGTACAAATGTATATATGGGTAATATGTTAGTGCACCAAAATTGTGATAATGTCATGTGAAACCACGCCTTTCAGGATCATTTCATAGATTTGTTACAAGAGCAGCGTTTGGAATGGAAAGACATGTACATGTGTTGATATGAAGGAGTTTGTGCTTCAACAACAAAAAGCCTACACTCTACAGTCATTGCTGGGTCACTGACATTTCATCTCATGTATGTGTATGGGGTAATAAGAACTATGTACCGGGGAAAGCATGGGTCAATATTATTGTAAAGTAAAGTACCATCCCTTGACCCCCAAGAGGGGAAATTGGCTTGGGTATGTCAGACCACGTCGCTGCAGTGCAGTGCCACTGTACTTCCCCTGATATACATCAGGCACCCGTTTTACAGATGGGTGGGCTGAGAAAAATTGCCTGTTAAGTATCTTTCCTAAGGATACAACATGCAACCGTTGCGATTCCCGTTGCGATTCAAACCACTGACCTCTGCTTCCAAAGGCTGCAGCACAAATCACTGAGCTAACACGCCACACCATTTGACTGTTCTCACAGATTTTGGGATAAAGCGAATGCTTGCTTAAAACTGAAGTTTTTCATCACAAAGTTAACTGATCAGCAACCATATTTATTGTTTACTATTTTTTATGCAGTAGATTTTTAGAGAACCATGTTTCAAAACCATTTCTGTGGATAATATTATTTATTCATCATAAGTAATATTTCTATAAGCTGTAATTTCCTTTATCTACATGTACATTTGTGCGCTGTGATCCATGTACATGTGTAATGAATGTAAAATGAATAACTTTTACACTACTTATTTAAACATTTCACTTATAGTGTTAACAATACAGGTATGCTCCAGGAAGAGGTTGGGTACCAAGTATCTCAACTTGTAAAGGCTGTGACAGAATGTCTGTATATCACTGCACATGAACTTTGATTATGTCATGCACTTTGGAATTGTTTGATAGTTTTTTGAAATTGTCCAGGTTGGTCCTAAGACATGGTAGGATTTGCTTCATTCAATGAATGTACCGGCACTTAACTGACAGCTTTCTCTTTTCAATCATGAACAGGTCAATGTGGACCTCAGAGAACCATTGAAGTTGTTTGTACATATGTACACATATTAGACCTGTAAGTGGCCCCTTACAAGATTGTCTGAACTTTTTTCACTGACCAAAATAACGTTTTTGATGCATTTGCGTATGTGGGGGAGAAGTTTGAAACTTAACCCTTCTGAAAACACTTTTAGACATTTAAAAAACAAAACAAGAAAACTAAATTTAACTCACCATTAGATGAAGGACATCTGTCAAGCATCAGTTAAAATAAGTTTATTTGAGGGAGGTTAGTATTTTTTCTGAGTAACCTGCAATAAAACCCTCTAAGGAGGACAGGAAACTTCCAAGGCCGCCTGGCACGATGTTAGAAAACTTGTTGGTCTAATATATGTACAATTGTGTGTATTTGACCATTATACATGTATCTTGATGTGTATTACACATGTACATCCTTGGTACTGTTACTTTCCAAGCTAATCAATTCCCCCAGCCCCCATCCCTTCCCCTCATACATATTGTACATGTATTTTATCATTGTCCTGCCATTCCTGTGCTTCAACTCCCCACCCACCTGCCCCTGTGGTTCATTATCTATGGATTATTCCATTCTCCAGCTGAGGTACAACTCCATTCCTTCTCTCCTCTGTTAACCCTTGCCATGTTTCACAAGTCACAGATCCTCTGAATCAGCTTTCTATTCATAGTAAGGTCCGTGGTGAAAGCCTAACATTTTTAGTAAAAATGGCAAACTCTTCATAAACAATACATGTAATATGTAGTTGACACGTGTGAACAAAACTTACAAGAAAACATACATAAAAATCAACAAACTATCAAACAAAAGTCAGTCTTATAGATTTAGAAGAAAAAAAAAAGTTCTTTATAACCAAGCACAAAAGAGAGAGAGAGAGGAGAAAAAAATTTATACCAAGAACAAAATATCAAAAGCGGGCTTCCTCTCAGTCTCTGAGTGATTCTTGCACCACTGTTTCAGGCTTTTACATGAGAGTTATCAAAAAATAGTTTTGTCTTTGTAAACATGAGAATGGATTTTTGAGGGAAAAAAAAAAAAAAAAAGTTTCAAAAACAATTTCAAGTCAGGAGTTTGTTTTCCTGCACACTCTGAATTTGTTTGTTTCTTCCTGATACATGCACTTACTTTGCTAACAACAAAAACAAAACATAATGTCAATGTTCCCACCAATAATCTGAGTAGGCCTACGTTTGGCATGTACAGATATTCTAAAGGGAATGATAATCAATAAATAAATCATACGCACATTACAGACTGAGTCAGTTTTCGGCATCAGCAAATGTCCATCTTGTACTGAATTAAACAATACCACAACAAAAAATAACTACAGGATGGAAATGTGACATTCCTGAAGTGACTTATGAGCAAGGTACACTATCTGAGTGAGTTAAGAGCTCTTGTTTTGCCCTTACGCCCTGCACCCCACCTCCCGCCTTTATAGTTTCCACACCACCCCTTTCTCTTTGTTTGGGAAACAACACAAAGAACAAACAAAACAAAAAAAAAAATGCATGTTCAACTTACTTAAAAATACACAGTATTTTTTACTCTATAATATATTCAACAATATCTTGCGACCAGGGCAAATGAGTCGGAAGTTGCGACGGGCAACGAAGATATACAGTTGTTTTTGGTCATTTTTAACTACTTTCCAACTAAGATACTAAATTTTTTTCTCCTCGCAAAATGTTAATATTTTGGAATCATAGTGACTTAAATCACCTGGCGCGACTTGCGACTCATTTGCCCTGGGCGCAAGACCTTTGTTCTTTATAATAATTGTATCTATTATGTGGGAGTTTTGTTTTCTATGATGTGCTAGTAAAGAGAAGAGGTGACCAGATGGACAGAGTGCGACAATGAAGAATAAATGAGCAAATTAAATATGTCTTTGATATCAGCTGTACTTGAAAACATGTTTTTTTGTTTTTTTTTTGTGAACAAATAAAATTTTGACTCTTTTCCACCAAAGTATGTCTTTGTATCTTCATTTGATTTATGAGAGTTCGTCCTCCAGTTTTTTCAATCAAGGAAAACAACTCTCAAATGACCCAAGGGGCACAAAAAAAAAAAAAAAAACGAAGAGGAGGCCGCTTTTTCCATATTTTCCCCATTTTTGTCAGTGTATTTGGGGAATGCCATGCTTTTCAGATATGGCCTTCTTAGACATCGCACCTCTACTTCCTGCAGCATTTTCATTTTCAGCTTAATGGAAAGAGGCGTCTTCTTTCTCTTTAATGGATTAGAGGAAGCCATCATGTAGATCTAGTCTACAAAATAAAACTAGTCAACAGCAGGCGAAAGAGTGAGCACAATTTCAGAAAATATATATATCACATCAGAAACTATCGTAACAATATAGGCAATCTGCTATGATGATAAATGTCTTGCACTGCAGTGTAAGTGAGAAATTTTCTCAACGCAGCTAAACATAACTTAAGCCATAGTGGAACCGTTTGTTACTCTGTCAGACTGTGAGTCTGTACTTGTTTCTCCCCCCTTCATCAATCCTCCTCATCACTGTCGTCTACCACTGCTGCTCTTTTCCTCTTCATGGCTGTCCGCAGCGGGATGTGGTCGTCTTCCTCATCACTATCTGGCAGCTGTGTGTACATTGTGGCTGGGAATGATTCTGTAACACAGACACACACATAACCACACTGCGTCACAATCAATCCTATATATCTAGGAAGTTTCTGTTGTTTCCCAGTGGTGCAATACATTGGAGCAACAGTGGGGAACAACTCCACAATATTTGTAGAAATTATCCCTCTTTCAACACAACTTAAATGCATGGGACCAAACAATGAAAAAACAAATCCACAAAATTAATAATTCTGTACAGATTATCAGTAAATTAAAAGAAGTTGAAAACTGGTAAGCAGATGACTTCCTGTTCTTTCTCCTCTGTCTGAGAGAGGAGAACAAAGTCATCAGAATACCAGACTTAATATTTCAGCCATCTTAGAGGTTCGAGATAACCTCCACACAGCTGCCAACTTCCCAAAACTTAAATAAGGAACACACATATCGGCTGGGGTCCAGGGGATGCCGTAGGCCCCTGGCAGGATCCAGGGGCAGCGCCCTTGGCAAGAGGGTTTAAAGGAGGGCGGAGCCTCCCTCAAGCTGAAGAGTTTTTAGTAATTAGATCTGTCTAATCAGGATCGAAATCACCCTCCATTCTAGATAACTAGGCCTAAACATTTTGTCTTTTAAGAAATGCTCATGAGAAAATAAGTGTCCAGTGCCTCAGTGGTCAAAGGCAGGCTATCAGTAGATCTAGGTCTGGATGATTCTTGTAACAATCACATAATTCACAGTTCATAAGACTACTGAAGATGGTCTAGGCTAGAGTCTAGTCTATCTTGTCCAGATTCTAGATCTGGAATCTAGGCTAAATCTAAGTCGATCTCGGTTTCCAACCCCGTCTGTAAGTAAAAATAAAACAGACATGGCCTATCCATGTTGCTAAATCTATTGGCACAAACTGGTAAGAATTAAACTGACAAAGAGTTCCCAGATTCCCAATGTTTTTCTACTTCAACGCACCACTACAGAAGTTAAACTGAACAGCTGAGCACGTTGTTTCACTTTCCTTTGCTTGATCAAGATTCTATATGGGCATATTAACAATAATCAAGTACATATTATTAAACCTAATTGAGGCTAAAATTCCCAACTGCACATCTGGTAAAACAAACCACAACAGTACAGCCAGATGTCCTAAGCGGCCTAGATGCAGATCCTAGACCAAAATCCTAAGGCCTAATTTGATTCAAGATCAAGCAGTGTCTCAGCCCCTTTAAGCTGCACATCATAACAATATGCTGATAAAAGGCTAATGAAGAAAATAACTCCAAACTGATGTGGTGAATTGCTAATGATCATGAAAATATTAAAATTTAAGTAAATCTAAGCTTGTCTGCGCGAAACAGCATTTTGCCTTTACTATTTTACTCTAGGCTAAAGAATAGTATTGGCCTAGCTTAGGCCTGTTTAAATCCAACCGCTTTACTTTGTTGTTTGTCTCGTAATTCAGAGTACTAGTAACGATTACTAAAAGTAAGAGTCAAATTGCCCACAAGCATAAAGCCCAGCTGGCGATTCAAAAGCTGAATGCCGAGTTGGTCCTGCAAAATAATCTCCGCGAAACCACAGTTGGCTAGTTTTTCTTTCTTTATTTCTATGTCATGCTTCGTGGTGGTGGGTAAAACTAAAACTTACCTGGCAAACATCAACAAAAAGGACACTTTTATTTACTTGCCCGTTTGGATTAGGCCTATGCATCTTTACAACAGTTTTTTTTCTTTTTTTTAACATTCTCCAGAAAAACCAGTATTTTTTTTTCTTTTAACTGTGCAAATATCAATTTTGGCCTTTAAAAATGGAATATCTGACATGGTTGCTCAAATACAGAAGGAATTCCGTAATATACGGAACACTTGGCAATTATGCCTCACAAGGAGGTTGAAAGGCATATATTGAACGTAATCTTAGAGGCAGCTACCTTAAAACTATCAAGTTAAAGTTCAATCCTCAAACTGCACCAGACCAAAAGTACAACCATCTGGTTCCACATAGATAAACAGAATATGTTAAACAACCCCCTGAAAGATTCCTCAATACATTTGTATTTCAAACTATATGGATCACAAAAAAATTACAATGTACTGTTACTTTATTTCAAAGCTTGTGATTGTCAGGTACAGACAAATTTACCAAACATTTGTTCATAGCTAGATCTGACATGTATCATTGTCATAAAAAAAACAAAAAACAAAACCTGTATGATCACCTACCTGTGGTTCCCTGCTTGCTTGCCTCTTGATTTTCTGCATTTCCATCTGGAAAAGAAGGGAGATATATTTTTTTAACGGAAACCGTATAAAATGTTTTTCAAACAACCGTGGTTTCCACAGTGAACTGAGCTGTATCTTTCTATGACCATCTGTTGTCTGTCCCAATTCTCTTCCACTCTGTACCACCTTCACTTTCTAAATTTTCTCTCTACTTGATTCAATGATGTTGTCAATACCTGGCGGTCTGTCTCCGTCTCTTTTTCATTAGCATTGCATTGAAAAAACAGCCACAACAACATTACACTTCTTGTTTTCCATATGTTCATGTTCTTCACAGCTCAGAGCAAATTTTCCTTTCTTGAAAAGTTACCACTTTTGTTAACTTGTAAATCTTCAAACATCATCTCTCCCTCTCCACCGGTAATTTGCCCACTTGTCTTTTCTCACCCTCATCCTGCTGAAAATGCTAGAGCATTACTATGCATCTACATAAGAAATTCTTAACTCATTCCCTACAGTCGGCCACACTGTGCAGCTTATAACCTTCCACACTAAGGCAATCAACCGCACACTGCAGTCAATACCTCTAGATTAACAAAACAACAAACAATTCCAATCCCACATATTCAACAGCATAAAATAAGTTTGTTTCCAGTTCTGAAGAGGAACTTGATGTAAGTTTCAATATGTAGATGTCCACAAAGCCTCACAGGAGGCCAATATGAAGTTTGACTGTATGTCTGTTGTGATTCGAGCGTTGCCATGGCTTCAACACGTAAATCGGATCATCCCTGATTTGCTCTAGAAAATGGAAGATTTTGATGAATATAAAGGGATCACTAATGAGTTTCGAGAGGCGTATTAAAAACATGAGTGGGATAAGAGGAGTGAGCAGGGTAGATTTAGATCTTAATCTAGGGACAATAATGGTGAGTCAGCTGAGTTAGTTGATACAAATAAACCAAGAATAAATCAACCAAGAACCTCAGCTGCAATAACAGACTGAAATAAAGTTAGTTAAAGCTCTCCTCGAACTATCACTTCATCCCTAGGCCTAGAATCTGACGTAGGTTCCATCAAGTGAATAGAGGGAGTGTCAGGAGAAACATTTCATTTTGTTCAAAATTTCATGGATTATGGTTGTATTGGGTATCGCTCTAAAAACATTGTTTAAAAAAAAAAAAAAAATCTAGCTGGAGCAATCAATGTGGAAATTTGTCTGCTTATCTCTAAATAAATTATCACTACATAAAAATGTCTATGAAGAAGCTAGCTTTCGTACTCTGCACTCAGCTGAGGGTGAGCTGGAAAAGCTATATAATAATTTTTCCTTCTTCTTTTTTTTTTTTTTTTAATCACAAATAACAATTT
>JBCAUA010065249.1:0-11185 GCA_038406235.1 Peronia verruculata
TTCCACCCCCCCCCCCCCCCCCTCCCAGGGCCCAACCACAGCCCTCTTCCCCCCCCCCCCCCCCACACACACACACAGGCCGGGGCGACAGAACAGTACAGCCTAAGTGGGGCACAGCAAGGGGACATCCCTGGGCCAAACCTGAGCCTGGAGCAGCGCCGAAATGGCTGGAGTTGGAATGAGGAGAGAGAGAGGGAGGGAGGGAGGGCAGAAGGGAGGGGAGGTATGAGGAAGTTATTTATTCTCCTCTAAAGAGGGAGAGAGAGAGAGGATGGAACACAGAGAGAGAGAGAGAGAAAGAATGAAGCAGGGGGAAAACACAAAGAGGCAAAGAGAGAGAGAGAGAGAGAGGGAGAGACAAAGAGATAAACATGGAGACAGGGAGAAATAGATGGAGAGAACAACCGGCAGAGAGAGAGCGACAGGATCAGAGAGAGAGAGAGAGAGAGAGAGAGAAAGAAGAGATAGAGAATGAGAGAGAAAAAGAGAGAAACGTGTTACAAAGTTTCTTTAAGTAATCAAAGAGCTTTTACTATTATGCAGGAGAGCGGACCTAAAAAAACGCCCTGTGTCTGGTGGCCCAACACTGGAATGCATGGCCACGAGGTCTAGACCTAACCTTGCTATGCTACCCACTGAATAGCGTCAGTATACACTGTACATCTTTTCAAAGCTTTTCTTTCAAACTAACGGATTCATGATTTTTTTTTTCTTTTGTAATCATTATTATTACCAAGAAATACTTCAAGAACAGAATACAATACACTTCCTATCGCCAGAAAATGACAGTGTGGGTTACGTTTAGTCTTGAAATAATGAACACGTGGTAACGTTATAACATGACAACAATGACGTCACCATAGATTTCTTGCCCTCATGGGCATGGCTTCACATTCGGTACGTGTGGTGTTATCTGTCCGATCTAAGTATAATAGTATAAGCTTCTTGTCAATGTAGATAATTGAAACAGCTTGTATACTGTATTGATGCCGCGGTGACAAATATGTTTTGTTTGTGTTGGGTTTAACGACACATCACCACGATCACTGCTTTATTGTGTCAAACACGGTAAGGTAGTCTACGTTTACAGGTCAAGAAGAAGACGGGAAAGAGCGGTATAGAAGACAGGAGCAAGGAAAAAAAAAGAGAGAGAGAGAGAGAGAGAAAGAGAGAGGAGGTGTCAGCCCTGGAACGTCGAGGATGGCATTCCATGAGAGACCCCCCCCCCCGCCCCCCACACACACATCGATGGCTGGCTTTCATCGCCTGCAGGTGGGAGCAAGGAACCTACTTATAATACATGTGTTATACTCTGGGCCCCTGCTGCGGGTCGGTTGGGGGGTTGGGGTGCTGGGTTGAGACAAGTTGTCTGTCCTTCCCTGTTCCTAAAGTCTTTTTTCGTGCCTGAATCTGCTAATGTATGACAGGATAATTTATTGCAGTTGCTGCAAGTGAGAAGCAAGGTCTTTGTATTGCAAATGATCTGATATTTCTTGCTTTTTTCTTCTTTCTCTCGTTTGCTCATGTCTGACCACCAGATCCAGAGCTACAACACAAGGGTAATTAAGCGAGATTAATGACGTCGGCTGGACCCGCAAATCGCAAAACCTCGTAACAAAGGGCATTACTCGCTTAGTTGAGATGAAGCATCCCCTTTCAATCAAACGATGGCATAGTATCGTTTACAGCAAAAAGTACAGCTTTTCGCCGAGTGTTTCACTAATGTCCATCTTAATTAAGTGTACCTAGAAAAAGGCAGTAACCGGGATTTCTCTGTCTATAGCTAGAGGCAGACATTTGAGAAAAACATCACTGCTTAGAATGGAACTAGAATGTGATCTGTGCCAATTTTCCCTCAGTTTGAAGTTCCAAGCCCCACTTTCCATGTCAATACTTCTCACTCTTGGTAGATAATTATTTCGCTATTATTTTAACCTTTAGAGAATCAGAAAAAAAAAAAACCAATCCTTTTACAAATATACCTATCTATGTGCAGAAAATGCGAACTGAGGTTTTAAGGTTATGCTTATATAACGAATATTCTGTGACCGGTACCATAATGTAAGCTATTTTACCTCATGATTAAATTATACAAAGCAAGATTGTAGAACCTAGGTGTATATCAGTCTCGTCATTGACACTTCTAGGGTTAAAATTATCAAATATATTAAATTAGGTTGGATGTTTGTTATCGAACCAGGAAGGAGGAGAAAAGAACTGAGGTGGCCTGTTTTCAAGGGATGTCTAAAACAAACAGAAAAAGAGCTGATCTCCTTGGCAATATCATGGAAATCAGTGGAATGAGAATTGATGAAGTCAGCTAAGTTATAGAAGATGGGAAACAGAAGATGGAGAATAGTTCATATTCGAGTAATCAAAGATCTGGAAATCCCCAGCGGAGTGTTTGTACCCCCTGAGAAAAACACACTCACTGATGTTTGTTACCGCTTCACCACGAGATCCAAGAAGTCGTGTCACCAGTCCTGTGCATTTTTATCTGGTTTCCTGTGTCAGTGGTAGTGAACTATTTGGAATGTTTGTACCCCCCCCCCTAAAGTTAGACGGGGATTTCCAGCCTTTCGCTTGGTCGGAATAAATCTATTATCCTTTTGCTGTTATTGACCGCATCGGCCAACACCATGTCCCGTCACCTCGACACAAATGAGATGAGAAATGACAGAAGGTTATGTGTATTGGTGTAGTATGTGGCCCATTATGCCGGCCGTACATGCTCAGTTATTGCTCCGTTCTAACTGCGCAGTTTGGGTTTGTACAGTTCGTACGGTAGGTATAGGGGGAAATTAGGCCAACTTTATCGGCGCAAAAGCCCCAGCTGAGCAAATCTGGCGACGCCTGACATTTTTTGGGCAGTTCTACAGGCCAAAGCTGAGCACGACCGAAATGCAGTGAATTTGTTATGTAAACCATAGTTCAAATAAAAAAAAAAGCAAATACAGATTTGGAATCAGCCTGTCCAAAAAAGTCGGGTTACGCGTGCAGATCTCGATTTGATGCTTATTAAAGAAGATAGCAATTTACAGTTTCCCCTACCCTAGATCTAGTACACGTACCGATATTAATAAGATCGCTGCGTCTGATATTATTCTACAGTTCTGGGATTTAGCACGATTATTGCACATTGCGTTTAGCACGATTATTGCACCTTGCGTTTAGCACGATTATTGCACCTGAATATGTTTGTAGCCAAAAACAGGGTAACAAGCTTAGTAAGTCTCTCCTGTGGACTCATTGTTTTTTTGTTTTTTTTCATCACTGTATTTATTATCCCTAAACAAAGTCTCACATTACACAATGCTCAACAAATAAAGATGGGCCATTAATACCACTCTTAGTTAATTCTGAACTAGTGTCGATGCATATGAAGGAAATAAGGAGTCAAATTAACTGAGCGTATATGGCCGAATTTAGAGACATACGACATTTGCCATATTATGTGAATGCAGCACTAAAAAAAAAAAAAAAACCCTTTTCGTGAATTTTGCAATCTGAAGCTATTTGAGCCCACATTTGTGCTGTTTTCATTAAAAGGCTGGGGTTGTTTTTTTTTACTGTCATGAAGAGGGTCGAAGATTTGTTGCTTGTTATGTATAATTAATATCTGAGAATATCCTTTGGCGGTTGTTTGTGTTAATGAATTAAAGAAATTGCTAGTGGGCAATTTTCTCCGTCATGATGCTCAAGACATTGGTGTAAAATTAAATAAATAGAAAATGAATAAAATAAGTAAATAAATAACAAATACACAGAAGTGATAATTTGCTGATAATTTGCCAGAAAACTTGAGGAATGAAGCGAGAAAAGAAATTGATTAGTCAGATTTCAATGTTTGAGAAATATGCAGTCTTCTTCTTCTTCTTCTTCTTCTTTTTTTTTTTTTAAATTTCATCTTCCCCGCTTTTTATTTTGTTTTGTTTTTGTTTTTGTTTTTCCTGCAACTAAGTTTAGGGATATTTCTATTTATATTACGTTTTTACTTCTTTTAGCCAGTAATGAAGGAGGAGAGAGAGAGCGAAAAACTAGTCACAAATACGAGGCAAAATGCGCAGCATTGAAAAACAACAAAGATAATTGTTCATTTATAACTCCTCAAATATCGTCTTACAGATCTGATAGACAAAAAAGTGATACTGTTTCCCCCTAAAGCGCTTCTGTATCTAACTCTCGCACTCCAAATGCATAATGATAATAACATAGGCGAAACTCATTTCAAAGCCGCGGGCTGCAATGCGCCTGGATCTGACGATGTGGCCAGCTTGCGTATCAGTTCGCGTTTTTGTGATATCTGCCTGTGATATTTTGCGTCTTGCGAGCAGGCAACATGACTACATGCGGCTGCAGTGCGAAAGTTAGACACAGACACAGATACACTGCCTAACAAATCGCTACTCACCATTCCGTCGGGATGAGGCTCAAAATAGATACTGTCTGTACTGGTCTCCACAGAGATGTTCACAAAGTTTCCTGTGAGAGCAAAGATAGAACCAGCCTTGTTAACACATAACCCACAAACATGTCCATACTGGCTGACATCATGGAACATGATTATCTTTAGACCAAGGAGATTATACTAGTATACTGGACAGCACACTCATGACGTCGCCTTAACAAAACACCCTGTGTCTCGTGTGCCAACACTGGACGCCATGGCCTTGGAGGCGTTGCTATTTTGCTATGCATGACGTCCTTTACTACGCACAGAGTTGGTCACAATTCTGATCAAGTGAATCTTTTTTTGTAAACAAACGGATTCATTTTCTTTTTTAAATCGAGAGCTACAGCAAGGACAGAATACAACAGACTTGCAATATTGACATCACGACAGTGTGAATTTCGTTCATTCGTGAAAACATGAACACGACGGTGAACGACGTCAACTAGGTGTCTTTCCCTCATGGTCATGGCCCCACACTCAGCATTTATGGCGTCATCAGTCTACTCTCCAGAATAAATAGTATAAGCTCTTTGCGTTAGAGTGAGAAACTGACTGTCTATGGTGAAGGCTGTAAGCCACTGCAATGATGCTGTTACATAGCCATGGTCCATTTGACGTTTATGGACATTGAAGAAGCGATCATTGATTTTTTTTATATACACATGCAGGTATTGCCTGAGAACCTCTTACTAGATCAGCTCATAGAACTGCAGTGAAAAAAAAAAAAAATCAAGAGCATTTAGGTCTGCAAATGTTAAAATCAATCAAATATTAATGGAACATCCGCCTCGACTGTAAGTGAGGAAGTTGATTGCATGATACTGTCTTTGCCCAACTCGCTTCACCTTACATGGCTGACATGGACACTTACAACGTTATAGCTGTTAATACATAATGTGAACAAATACCATTGACCACGCAGTACAGCTCCATATGAAAGTAATTGATTTTCATATCCTTACATGATGATAATATTCGGCAAAAAAAAAAAAAATCTCTCAAGTTGTCCCGAGAATGGGAAACTATTCATTGAGCTCCTGACATTTTCACATAGCTAGTCTTTCTCTGCACTGCTTTTGGTAACAGATTTTTTTGTGAAACTAACCTTTCACATGCTTTATAGTGAACATAGTAACCGACGCTGATGGAGTGAAATTTCATAAAATGTAATTTCATGTATTATGCCTTTATTTGCCTATGTTAGTTTTTAACAGAATATATCCAAACATATTGCTTGAAATCAAACTTTACAATCAGAACAGCAGGTGTAAATTATGAAGAAAAAATCACCCAGGTGATTCGGGCGTAATGATGATTTGGAAGTGCTAATTGGAAGGTTTTACCAGACCATTCGAGATATTTCTTCCTTCCCTCCTCCCGTGATTAGTCTTTTAGGATATATAAAATTTCAATGTCGCCCAGTCGGGTGAAAATGAGACCGACCCATGAGGTATTTCACGCTCACAGTTAACTTCGTCGACAGTAAAATTGGACTGTTGCTAAAGAAAGTCACTTTGGCTTTCCACTGGCAACACCTAGTCCAGCAAATAATAAGTATTATTTCTATCAGTGAATGCGTATGTGTGTTGAACAAAGTAGAAACTTATTCCATGGACGAACATGTGTGCGAAGGTGCGCACGCAAAAGATAGAAAAGCCATGATGAAACACAAAGGTGGATACACAGAATCCATGTAGGTGGAGATGAGGAGAGATATGAATGACACAGAGAGAGACAAAGAGAGAGAGAAAGAGAGAGAGAGAGAAAAGAGAGAGAGAGAGAGAGGAGAGAGAGGGAGAGAGAGAGAGCAAGACAAAGATTTAAAAAAAAAAAAAAAGAAATGGATCCACGCCATTGTCTCACCTTTTAAAATGATGCCTTCAATAACGTAATGTTGAGTGAGTTGAAACTTGACAAAGACGAGAGATGTCACTTCTCCTTCCCAACGGTTATAGTTCAACTCCTTCAGTTTCATTCTGAAACGAGGATTTTTATTTAATTCATAAAATCAAACAAAAGCCAAAAACAGACATCAACCCTTACAGACACACACGCACATAACACAGACATATACACACACATATACACACATACACACACCCAGGAACCACATTCGCTTCCTCTTATGTCGATGTGTTAGTCCTAGTGACGGTTGTGTATCAAGCAAGTACCTGGGATGTCATGCTCTGTAAACACACAAGCACGCGCACACACATGCTTGCGTGCGCGCACACATACATACAAAATATACACACACACATAGATAAACAAAAGAGCATGATGAGAAAATGTAGCTGCGGTATAAAAGCAATAACACTATTATAATATAATACATATCGCCAGCCATATCTAAGTTGAACATTGAAAAAGCTAATTGTCTTATTGCCTTAATTATTGTCACAAAATTGGAAGCCGATCCTCGAAGGTCTCATTGCCTTAAGGCCCACTGCAATCATTCTGAGAAATTGTAATTCAGCTTCATGACATTAAAACTGCCTTGAATGCCAACTCTATAATAAAATCTTCAACACAGCCCATAAAAGGCTTGTGGATTTAAAAGCTGCTTACTGTATCCATATGAAATTTGGCACCCAACAGCGTCGCCAAAAGCATCGGTATTTCTACTACATAACAATGTTTGACTCTGTTCTTTTAGAGGGCGATAACAATAGTTCACATTCCACTAAGCAACAACCTGTAAATCCAAGGCTGAAAGTTTGTACCCGTGCTATAATAATAGAACACCCACTAATGTTTGTTATAGCTCCACCACGAGGTCAGAGAACAATTGCCACCGAATATGTGTGAAATATAAATTGCCTATGTGTTTTTCTATGTCAGTGACAGTGAACAGTTTCGAGTGTTTGTAATAACCTTTGTTTGTAAACACCTCCCAATAAAATTAGACAAAAATTTGCAGCCATTCACTTGGCTGGAACAGATCTATGAATGGAATAGTTAACTCGCGAGAGTGTTTGATCTGAATTGTGCCTTCGATAGAAATTACGCGTTCAAAACACCAAACACGTCTAGAATAACATCCAGTTCAATCATTCAAAAATACCAACATCGAAAAGCGCACGCTTGCCAAACACTTCAAGCTGGAGGGCAGTAAGTATCGATCTGACGTATTTTAAAAAAAAAAAAAATCTCCCGCTAAGGCCGTGGGATCTCCGTTAATTCATGAAAAGTAAACTTAACGGAAATGTCAGTGTTTGGGATAGAAATACATTAAAAAGAAGAAAAAAAAAAAAGTCTACCTCAGGTATAATCGCAAATTTTCTCAAAGCTATATCAGCGGTAGTTACAAATCTAGTCTTTCCAGTTTCAAAATAGCCAGGCATAATACAGTTTCAAGGGAAGGGGTTGTTTACTATTAACTGTCTTTGCTAGGAGTATCAAATAAGCACAGTAAGGAGGGGAGGAAAAAAAATCATGTTTGCATTTTCTGCTGGAAAATTCAGAAAAGATTATTGGTATAAGGAGCTCATGTCTTCCTCTTCACGGCACAGTTCTTTTTATTGTCTATCTATTTATTTATTTATTTTGTACTAAACTGTAGAAGAGACAAAATCAGGGGTGTTTTCTGTTATTATTATTTTTAAAAAATTCTTTACAGCATTTGTTCAATACTTGTTTTATCTGGCAAGGAGAAGCACTAAAGGCTGGTCAAAACGATCTCCTTTTTATGACTAAGTGACGATAGCATGATGTTATAAACACGTATTTTAGGTTACAATGAATGTACCCTTGAAAAAGTAGATACGTTCTCTTTGATTCTCTCTCTCGCGCTCTCGCTCTCTGTTTCCATCACCCCGGTATCTCTCTCTCACTCACTCTATCTGTCTCAAGCCCAGTCTGTAATATTACATAACAATAACGCTCCATATAGTAATAGACAGAAAACCAGCCATGTCAACTGAAGTACAAGTACTGCAAACGTTTATGGCCGGACAATACCAGTCTCACTTCGCTTACACTCATTTAGAGTCACTGTTTCAGTTGATCTGGAGGTTTTGGTCCAAGAGGATCTTCCACTTCTTCTTTTTCTTAAGCCCTTCAATCTTGAGATAGAAGGATTATCTTGGCTTTAAGTAGCTGCCTGACTTTCGTGAGAAATTTTGTAGGTAAAAAATGGGAAATGGGAACTTTTTACTCGTACAGCGGCACACAGCTGTTTGTTTTTCTTAAGCCCTTCAATCCTAACAAAGTAGGATTATATCGGCTTTTTAGAAGTTGCCAATTCTCGCTGATAAATTTTGTGGGTAGAAATTGGGATTTTGGAAATTTTGCCCCGACAGTGGCATTCAGCCTACTTTTCCGTGGATTTTGAACTGCCAAGGGTTCTTTAATGTGCATAACGTGCACACGGGACCTCCAAAATGTATTCGCCCGTATCCCAGAAGGCTAGACGTCGGACTTCTCTACCCACAGGAAGCCAGAGGACCGTTGAGTCACTGAAAAAGTGCGGGTTTTCGAAGCGGAACTCAGCCTACTCTTATTGTTACATTTAACTTTGATTTATTTGGATTTTTTTTTTTTTTGTGGTTATTTTTTATTTTTTTTTTAAAAATTGTCATTGTAATAATTGTTGTTATTGTCCCTGGTATAGTTATATTATTATTCATATTTTCGTTATTGTAGTCATTCTCTTCTTCTTCCGCCCCTCCACTCCCCACCCCTCCCTTTTCCCCCCTCTGTAATGTCATTCTAAAAAGGGGCAGTGGTCAGACACTGAGGACACATGAACGATAACTGTGAAAATATGAGGTTAAGGTGATTTAGTGGTGTAATCTCCCCTCACACGGCATTTTATCCAACATTCTAGAGCTCAGAGATCAATGACGGTGAATGAAAAACACAGAAAACACTAATCTTTTCACCTGCTTTGTGGCTGTCTCTATCTCTGTCTGCAGTTTAGCAGCTACTCAAAATGGTTATAACTGTTAAATTTCTCAACATCACGACCGAGCTGCGAAATCAGACTAATATTTGCAACATTTTTTTTAACAGGCTAAACCTGGCTATTGTATGCTAAATCTGACTATTTTACATGCTACGTCTACTACGCCTAAATCTGATTACTATATATGCAATGATCATGACTACCGCATGCTAATTCTTACTGCTAAATCTGACCCTGACTACAATTGTGCTAAGTCTGATAGTTGAAGGCCATAACTAACTATTGCATCTTCCCCTACACATTGCACGCTAAATCTACCCATCTACTCACTGTTTGCTGGATTTGTCTAGTCGTATTAAATTTGTAGACCAAATTATGCTCATTTTTTTTTCTAGCGCAATTTGTCAGCATTGGAAAGATGAGGTTTTAGCAGTTGGAAGAGAACTGATGACATCCTATTGCAGCGGAATCATCTCACACAAACGTGCATTAAAAAAACAACAACAAAAAAAACAAAGATGGTAATAATAATAAAATAAAATAAAATAAAAACACACTGCCAAATGAAACTAAATGTGACCAGGTGAAGAATAATTTAAAATCATCTAGTGTCGACTCATGACAAACACAGAGATCCGCAGAAAGATCGTAGAAGCTATAGGACCCCACGATGAGCTCACTGTTGTAAAGAAGCGAAGACCGAAGTGGTACGGACACGTTTCTCGTACAGGAGGCTTTGCAAAGACAGTCTTGCAAGGTACAGTCAAAGGTGGCCGGAGACGGGGAAGACAGAGAGAGAGGTGAGAAGATAACATACAGGTCTAAGTCTGGCAGAATCCCAGAGGATGGTGAAAGACAGAGATAGCTGGAGGAAAAGGGTGTACACGTCTTCACAGGTGCTCCAACGACATCTACGGAAGTCAAGGGATGAGTGAGTGAGTGAAAGTGTCGGCTATGTTTACCAGGTTATCTGACTAAGTAACTGCTGCCAGATTCCACTGACACATACACACATACAGACACACACGCACGCCCAATCACACCCATATAGGAAATGAATGATGAATGCTCTTAATACATCAAGAAGAAAAAGCAAGAGCGAATGACCTCTGCAAAACCTCCGAGATCGTGGGCGCGCGCGCGCGCGAGAGAGAGAGAGAGAGAGGGGGGGGGCATGGAGAGAGCGCATGACTGCACTTATGCCACCAGAAAAAGAGGGAGAGAGAAAAAGAGATAAAGAGAGAGGGAAATTGCTATGTCCGACTGTGAGTGACAGTAACTAACCTGGCATTGTTTTCGTTGAACGAATTTTTGGGAGTAGAGGTTTGGATGGACAGGGAGCTGACATCGTACAGGAACAGGTCACTGCGAGAACCTGAGGAAGGAAACCCACATTGTAAAAGGACGAGGCTCCACACCAGCAGCCATGTATACTTCTCAGGGAGATCATATTAACATTCATTAGGATCTCTCTTGAGTCTGTCCGGACAACAACAAACGAATAAATGATCGAAGTTACAAAAAAAAAAAAAAAAACCAACAACAAAAAACTGCCATTTTGGCCTCTGAAGAAGACACCACCCATCTAAATTTTCAACAGCCATTTTTTCTTGCAGTAGGTCAAATAATATGAACTGTCATTAAAATACTCGATAGTGCCTATCGGGCGGCATCTCGATAGGTTTCCAGCTTATCAAACTTATTATTATTATCATTCCTTCTGATCTCCGGGTAGAGGTGGAAACCGCACTTTGAACAACAACAACAACAACAACAACAACAACAACAACAACAACAACAACAACAACAACAACAACAACAACAAC
>JBCAUA010065260.1:0-11185 GCA_038406235.1 Peronia verruculata
GAACGCATAAATCTACATGTTTATCTCTCAGAAAAAAAAGGGGGGGGGGGACTTAATGAAGAAATACTTATAAATCGAGGGTAAGACCGATATTGTCTTTTTGTCCAAAAATGAATGCACTTTTGATCTTCGTAATAATATGTTATGCTCCAGTATACTGCCCCTTCACATACTTCTGGACAGCTACTGCCGCTCATATGGATTGTTGTCTGTCTGAAATCTAAATAGACAATGTACAAATGTTTGCTTTCAAAACCGTTGCCAGTATAATAGTTTTGTGTAAGTGTGTAAAATTGAACGCTTCCTGTACCTGCGTAGTTAGTTACACTGTACTTTCTGTGTGAAATCAAACATGAATCTTAGAAACCAGCTGTAGACGAGATCTGTTATGTTTCCCTGTGCGTTTGCATGTTGGTGTGTGTGTATGTTGGGAACTGCTTATGAAATAATGGCTAGTTCATTTATTCATAACATTTTTGAGGACATTGAGCCCGGCAAGCTTCATACCTGTATGTACCGAATCCTTTGTATTCGGAGAAATAGATAATTTCAGTCAAAATTCACGAACACAGTGTGATGTCTGTGTTGACTCGATTCCGCCGATCTAATCCACTGAAGCCCTGGGGTCAGTCAGACGCAGGTTGAGAATCACTGGTGTCGTCATACTATTGCTACGCAATTTCTACTTAATCACTTGTTTTCTTCTTGTTCTATATGTGATATAACCCAGAAATAATCAGGTGAAGATGTGTTGGTCGTTCAGTGTGTTTGCTTGTTTGTGCGAGTGTACATTCCAACATTTTAGTAGAACTCTTGCTTATCTGTAGCATTCACTGCCGACTGACTACTCAACAGTTTACGCGTATTACTGTTATTATTATTATTATTAGTGTGTGTGTGTGTGTGTGTGTGTGTGTGTGTGTGTGTGTGGTGTGTGGTGTGTGTGTGTGTGTGTGTGTGTGAAAGAAATGAAATGTTAAGTAGAGAACTGGCTGACAGCAGAGAATGTGGTGTGTGTGTGTCCCAGTGCGTTTGCATGTTTGTGTGATCGTTCAAACTAGACTCACTGCCTACCTGTAGCCTTTCATGTCGGCCGTGGTACCTCATTACCTACAACTGCGCAGTTTTCCCCGATATGCTTTATTTTCCTTTCCTGTGTTTGATGACATGTTAAGGAGAAAGCAAATGGAGGAAAGAGGAGGAGGGAAAGGTGGGGGGGGGGGTGTATTTGTTTCTCGGTGCGCACACCTGTGATGTCTGTGTGCATGTATTCAGATGAACTACCTTTATGATCGAGTAAAAAAATCGGCAGTAGAGCGAGGTAGGAAGAGCGAAGGTGTAGGGCAAATCAGAGAGGAAAAAATCTGTTTGGGAGTGGGGGTGGGAGGGGAATGGAGATGGGGGTAGATGAGAGATAGAAAATGGAATATACTGTTACTGGTCTACGAAGTTCTACCTACATGTAGGTCTTCTTTGATCTCGACACTCCATGTCTACGAGCGACACCAGAGAGCGATGTGAGTCCCATGTCAGAATGATGCAAGAACAGGCATTAGAATGATGTTCAAAGAAATTTAGCAAGGACAGCGAGGGAGAGAGGGGAGGCTGAAGGTGTAAGGGAGGGAGCGATTGGGGGAAGAATGGATTGAGGTGGAAGAAGAAGATCGGGCAGAGGAAATCTTTTCGTCTTGGTAAAAAAAAAAACTTTCAGATATTGTACGAATGAAAAGATAGGTGCCTTGAAAGACAATGGGTTCGAAGCTTTATGAGAAGGAAAAGCCAATCGAAACAGAGGTAATCTTGTTATCTCTCTTCCGAGAGTTGTAATTTTTTTTTTTTAATGTTCTGCGCTAGGCTTTTTACTCACGTTTACATCAGCATATTCTTCATCGGCATATTTATTATTATTATTATTATTATTTTCAGTACTCTGAAATAGAATTTCAACATTGTAAAGCAACCGATAGAGGGAATTTTCACGGTATAACATAATTGGAATGTTACCGCTTTGATCTGAAATGGCAATAATAGGAGCGCACTAGAAAGTGATTTCCTTTATCTCTCAACTGCGACGAATGATGGCAGGCACTGCTCAAAGGATTACAAAGTAGGGCAGAAAGATACAACACATTGGCAGAATGGTACAAAACATATAGATCTTAAGAGAGTCAAAACGATCCGAAATATTTGCTTGAAAACGATGCGATCCTGCGTACCATTGGTGTAGTATAGAATGTATAAATCAAACTTTTCTGACACATGTTATTGTTTTGACGCTATTTCACCTTGACTCCAGGTATAGCCAGTGAGGTATTTGGCGAACGGTCATAATGACCAAGGGATTTTCGCTCAGACCTTGATTTGTGTACATGTTCTGTTCATGGCAGGCAGCTCTTGACCAGTGATGGACATTGAGACATGTCATGTCTGCACCATGTAAACAAACCCGTGTGTGAGCGATGATCCAATCCCGATGATGTGGGCCTACAATCCCTACTAGGGCAACTAGAGACGTAGAAATGCACGACGGTCGTGTGATCAACCTCGAAAGACCTCATTAACGTGGGCTATTCCTTGCGCAGGGACTCTCTACTAATGGTCCATCTTGTCTTTTTGTGTGGCCCATAAGACGTCTTCGGTATTTTGTAACAAACTGGAAATGAATATACATAATTTAAACATGTACGCTTTTATCCCTTCTACACAGTGGACATTCTCTCTGACAATAACCCGCCCTCCTAATGTATGGCAGTGGCGGTGGGTAATAGATAATGCATGAGTGGTTGAAAGAGTCTTTGCTTCTAACATCCTTATTCAGAAATGAAATGACCCATGACATTTTTGTTGTTGTTGTTGTTGTTGTTATTATTGTTGGGTTGATGGTATGTGGCCTGAAACGAGTTACCAACCACTGCCTTAGTGTATGGTGTAATCGAACTGAAAAGAGAACGTTGTTTTGATGGAGTCTCTGTGCTGTAAATGATCCAAATAAAATGAGAAGATGTAAGGAGGGAAGATGGGAGAGACTGCGAATGTTCTTCTGTTTCAGATGAGAGCGATAGATTTCCACCTTCGAGTAACCGACATTTTCTCTCATTATGGTAGATTTCAGCGATAATGGGTGTGGTGCGACCTACGAATGGCGAACGATACGATAAGTTGTCCACAGCTTGTCTAAGAAAATATGATGCATGACAACACAATTTGATAAAAAGTAAGGACAATACGTCATTTCCTAAAGACAGGGCGTAGCTCGGCTCTGGGGTTTGCAGTCGAAAGTGTATGAAAGCTGAGCCTTGAAGGTGTAGGATAACTGTCGTAAATAGTTATGATTCCTGTTTCATGAGAGGTTAAGAAAGATTGTTATAGTCGTGAAAAATGTAGGATAATAAATTGTAGCCAAGTCATCCAGTGCTGTGGGGGTTGAAGCCACTCTCGACTCATGTTACATAAACCTGATATTTACATTTCATATCAGCCTGACTTTCTTCGTAGAAATGAAGGTACTTCATACACGTGACTCGGTTGTTCTTTTTGGAGAACTATCTCAGCTGCATAGCTCCACCATTCTGGCGTATCCTTTGAGCCCAGTCAGATATTCATCTCAAAGACGCATGTTCGTATGCATAGCATGTAAAATGACTGAGGATGGCCTAAATCACCACACCTCACTTTTGATTTTAATAGCCTCACGTTGTAGACTCTTTCTAGTAAACAGCCTTGTCTGTGAGAAATGGAACGGCATTTCCTTACTAAGCCAGCATATCAGATTCTTGACTTACCTAAGAAATGCACAACACAAGCAAACTGACAGCAGAGGTAGGCTGGACAATTTCAGAACTGTGCGTTTGTCTGCTTCGATTTACATTCCAAGTCAGTGTGGCCTTAGACGTAAGCTCCCACCGCTGAGGGCATTAGGAACCCTCCACTTTGCATCCGGTATGTCTCTTTTTGTATAGCAATAAGAACAACAACAACAAAGGTCTTGAATAGCATCATTCTTGCATTTTTATCGTTATATTCCTCGAAGGATACAGGCATGTTATCCCTGTAATATATTGCACCATGTAGGATGGCAAAGCAAGAAGTAGACCTAGCTCTGTCGAGTTATTTGATTGGAAGGAGTTTTCCCTGGTTGTCGCTTTTTGATATATCCCGACGTCATCTCTGGTAAACAAATTCAGAAAATTATATCTCCTGGAAAACAGCATGATACATTCGGTCCTGACAATGCTTAGGCGATCCATTCTCAGTTTGTTTTCATGGGATCTCAGCATTTTTTTTTTCTTTTTCTTCTGTTCATGAGATGAATATTATTGCAGTTCTAGACTGTTGTGCGATCTTGTTATGTTTCTTTTTCTTTTGTAAAGCATCTTCTCGGCGCCAGCAAATCCTGTCTCTCTCCAGTCTTTTACTCTCCCTTGCTGGGACACAGCCTATTAAATGTATCTTTCTTAAACCAAATAAGATGGCAATAGATGAGCTGTGGCGTCCTTTGTTACAGTTGCATTACAACGAATGTACCAGAAACCTGTGCTTTACGTCATAAGTTTCCGGGTGGTAGCTCAGGGTATGGAGAGGTTATTGGTGTCCACAGTACCCGTTGTCCCTGGTGCTAATTCTAGCCTAAAGATTCACGTTTACTATGTAACAGTGCATGGTATTGGTCCCTTCTTGATAAAGTCTCGAGTTGAGGAAAAATGCCAAGTTACTTTAGCAAACGTTACTTTTAGTATTTCAAAGTACTTTAGCCTATCTTGACATTTGGTCTGTCGTAATATCCTCTGATCTTTGAAGCTGAGAAAAGTGCGCAAAAAAAAAAAATGACTAGGGGGCATGACGAGAGGTACCATGTTTTCCAAAACTTGAAATACATCATAGAGCGGTGGTAATGATCTAGAGCCTGATTATGGGCAGCGCACATGCGTCTTGTTCCAGAGTAGCAAATTGCTAGATGATAGTTAAATGAAGGACGATCTCTTCGAATTGGTTTGTGATAATCAGAGAGAAATAACTTCAGCTGTCGCCATGTCATCAACGTCAGGATTTAGTGCAGGAATATTTCATACAAAGTGAAAATAACAAAGCGTCATATAGAGTAACGAAAACGAAACCGAACCTTCACGGGGATCATTTTCCCCATGATCTTTATATTTATTTAATAATTTAAGAAAGCCGTTTTTATTGTTCTTCAGAGATATTTATGTATCTATTAAAAAACATTTTTGGTAGCTGGATGTACGCTTCCTGTGCGCTTACTGCCATATTAATATGATTTAGGTGCTGTCTTGTACACTATATTATTGTAACAGAATTATCATAGAGATATGGCTATCTAATTCAAAAACAAAACAAAACAAACTGTCAGAGAAGTACGCCCCTTTCTTATATAATGTGACAAGAAGAAACGGTAGAATGATAATCTCCCCCTTTTCATTATAATGAATTGAGCTGAAATTTCCACTGGGATCATGAAGCCATGCCTTTTTCCTTAGTGTCCCGTATTCAGGTGTCAAAAACGTCTATTTTTCGGCCACAGTCGTTATTTCATCCTTTAAACAACAACAAGACATGCCATCAGACTGTGTCTCTCGGGAAAGCGCTGAGATCGAAGAAGGCTTGGAAGATGTCTGGTCAGAAACGACTTGGAATTTCAGAAATCATAGTCAGTTCTGTAACTTTAGTCTTCTCTTGACGAGTTGTGCAGCACCAGTTTTTGTCCATCCGTATGTTTGGTCACGGATAAATTAATAGTTTGTTCCATTTCTGTCTTATTTCGAGGGTTGGGTTTTTCAAATGGACCCACAGTTCCTACCACCAACATGGCTGCCAAGCAAACAGTTTCACCTGTTATAACAAAGTGAAGTAGATCTCTGAAGTGCACACGGCTCTCACTACCTGGTGGAATAAAGTGGGGGATGGCAGGATCTAAAGATAGCTCTAGATCTAGATCTCCCAGCGGAAAGTTAATGAGGGAATTACTTCTTTATTCCATCTATTTTTGGAAAACGAAACAAGGAACGAGATAGTGAGTACATTAAGGGGGAGATGTGTGTAATAGAAAGAGACAGCAGCAGGTTCACACATACAGCTATTCACGAAGTACAGACGGATATCAGCGGAAAAATTACGGGATGATGTGCAGTTTATTTGTCCGGTCTGTTCGTCACTCTGTCTATCTCTTTGTATATTTGTCTGTGTTTGTTCCGTGTGTCGGATTTGTTTGTCTTTTTTCAAAATGTGTGGACTTTTACCTGTTACATTTTGGAATGAAACGAGAGTAATATAATATATATTGGGGGGGGGGGGGAGGGGGTGAGCATAGAGGGTTATGGCGAAGAATTTGCCTGAGGGAGGGGGAGTGAAGACGGAAGGGAGAATCGAAGAGATATATGGAAGAATAAATGATGAGCATGGAGAAAGAAGAACAAAGAGAGAAG
This sequence comes from Peronia verruculata, assembly GCA_038406235.1. NCBI lineage: Eukaryota > Metazoa > Mollusca > Gastropoda > Systellommatophora > Onchidiidae > Peronia > Peronia verruculata. Next base: position 6,441 of record JBCAUA010065260.1, read on the forward strand.
TTAGGGTAGAAAAAAGAAAGAAAAAGAAGAGAGGGGGGGGGGGAGAGAATAATGTAGGGTTGAACGACAGTGAGAGAAATAACGAGAGAGAGAGAGGAGGAGGAGGAGGAAGGGCGGAAATGGATGAGATAGAATGAAAGAAGAGCAGGTAGGTATATTTTTATCGGAGAGGTGAACAGGGGTTGAGGAGGGACAGACAAATGGAAAAAAGAGGTGGGGGAGGGAAGGGGAGGTATGGTGAAAACGATGTAGATTGGCGAAGAAGTAAACAGAGGTGAGTAGATTGGGGGGAGAGGGAAGAGAGAGAAAGAGAGAGTATGGGGGAAGAGAGAGAGAGAGAGAGTATGGGAGAAGAGGTTTACTGAAATGGGAATTTTTGGGGTGTGGAAAGAGTGATGAAGTTGAAACAGGTGTAGATTGAGGAAGTGGTCAACGGGATTGGGAGAGGTAAGGGTATAGATAAAATGAATGGAGATTGGCAAAGAGGTACATGGGAGTGAGGAGATCGGGAGGCGAAAGACAGAGTAAAGCGAGAGAAGGTGGCATGAAGAGAAGCCGAGCACCAGGAAATCTCTATGTGATGTCTAGAATATCGAGGGCTAGAATCATTGTCTGTGATGCAAAGATCGACATCACAGTGGCGCCACCAGTTGCTACCTACACTACATAGGCTGCACTGCTAGCTGGGCGTTGGCCCTGGGCTCTCTCTCTCTCTCTGTGTGTGTGTGTGTGCGTGAGTGCGTGCGTGCGTGCGTGCGTGTTTTGATATTTGTCCTGTCTTTCAGTCGGTCTGTTTTTCTCTCTGTCCTTTTTTTTTCCGCCGTATATCAGTCTGTCTATCTGTTTCTCGCTCGCTCACTCTTTATCACTCACACTTTCCCGTTCTTTCTCTCTGCCACAAACACATTGCCTATCTTTCTTTTGTTTGTACTCAATTTTTCCTTCCCCCCCCCCTTCTGTTTTTTTTTTTTTCCTCCCTCTCTTTCTCTGACAGACATCCATCCATAACACCTCTGGCCTGCTCTCACTCTGTCACTTTCGCTGCTACTCGTTATTGTTTTCTCTCCTCCCTCCCCCTTCCACACACACACTCTTTCATTCTCCTCTCCCTGGTTCACTCTCTTTCTCTGTCTCCCTCCGCCCAGTTCTTTGCTAGGTTCTATCTTTCACACATACCAGTTAGTTTATCATTTCTTGGACTCACAGCTCGCACTCTGGCACGATTGTTCTATTCTCAAGCTGATACAGAAGTGCTGAATTATACTGAAAGAGGTCCGTATAAAAAACAAACAAACAAACAAAGACAAACGCGCGTCACAAGAGAACACCACTGAGTCCGCACTGACCGATCATACGCCAAGACGCCGACAGCATAGTGGAATAATCTGCTGTACAGAAATGACATTTTGAAGATAAACAGATGTAGTCAGTGTGGTCATATCGAAAAACAAATAGAGCAAAATGCCAAAGATAATGGGTGATTTCATTTGTTTTTGTTTTTTTTTTTAATCATGACATTCCCTCACACCACCACCTACGTGCAGATTAATGCAGAATTATAAAACCCTGTGCGCCTATTGATACAATATTTATCTTTCCAATTACCTGCTGACATACTGGCTCGCTATCCAGCCCATTATATACAAGACGAGAACATGTCAGCACAGGAGAAAGAAAGGTATCGAAGAGATGGAAGCAGTGTTATAGAAAGAAAGAAAATAAGAAAGAAAAAAAGAAAACCAGTACAAGCTGCAGTTGGGCGCATTGGCGTCAGAAAAGAAAAGGTTATAAAAATGCAAAATGCATAATACGACACTTGAAAATTGACACACACACATACACACACGCACACACACACACACACACACACACACACACATACACACACAGAGAGAGAGAGAGAGAGAGAGAGAAAAGAAAATCAGAGCGGCGTTATGTTTTATAAACATGGGAAGTCGAAAATAGAAGGATTATTAAAATGCTTACAAATTGGAAGTGTCATGGGACAGTTTTCTCTCCGTACTCACTCTGTCTTCTCTCTCTCTCTCTCTCACTCACTCACTCTCTCTCTCTCTCACTCACTCTCACTCTCCCTCATGCCCACACACATAAGCACACATACATACGCAAACACACACATACATACACACTCATGTGCCCCCCCCCCCCCAAAAAAAAAAAGCGCGAATGCGATGCTCAGGCCATGACTTGAACTTATGAAAACGTATGTATTTATGATTCTGTGTCCTGGAGTTATACAACTGTTATTCGCATATTACAAGTTTCTGACCTTCATAAATTCATAACTGTTCATAACTTCGCTTCAAGCAAAACTAGAGCATAACGCAATAATCGTTGAGATTATGAATGGCGAGTCTGTCTCTGCTTGCTTAAAACATCCCCTTACAGATCAATAGCTAGGGGTCAAAGTGTGCTTCTGTTTCATTGACATTTGAACGCTCATCGGTGGGAAGAAGGCAACTTGAAAAGAAAGCTCGTGAGCTCAGGTCTCTATTGCTTTATCTCCATTTTTGGCATTTTGAAAGAACTGATGTTTTATGTATAGCAGCTCGCGAGCTCAGTTCTTTGTTGTCCTTTCTCCATTTTGGGCGATTTGGAGATATGATATATATTATGTAATGTAAGAAACGGATTGTACATCTACCATATACATATACTGCAGTCATTTCACCTATCACTTGCCCAAACAGGTATGTTTTGAAAATCGTTTTCTCCTGTCTCCTGTGTACCAACACAGTTGCAAAACACAACATTAATTTTCTCAAAATGTGAAAAATGGAGATAAGGCAAAGGAGATCTGAGCTCACGAACTCTTTTTGCACAAAGGAGACAGGACAAACTGATTTTCAAAATCTACCTCTTTGGGCAAGTGGTTGGTGAAATAATTACATTGTAGATTTACCATCCCTCTTTTCAATAACATACATTTCTCCAAATAGTCCAAAATAGAGACAGAGCAACAAAGCACTGAGCTTGCAAGCTGTGGATGGATTATGATAGCAACATAGAGAGGGTTTACAGTAATGATATGTAATCATGCAAATGAATGTTGAGTCTGTGTGTGCCTTTCAAGGCAGCTCTAGCTCCAGGTCGATAGAAAGGCTCAGAATATGGCTTGCATATGGCATCTTCAACAAGTGACCTTTCTTCAGTGTGAAAGAACAACTTTGCAGAATAGATTGAGAGATAGGTAAAAGAAAGGCTGTCTTATCGTGTTTTTGTTTTCTTTTACCGACGGTGTAGTCGTTTGGATGGATGGATAGATAGGGGGGGGGATGGTGGTGATGGATAGATGGATGGATGGATGGATGGATGGAGGAAAGGATAGTGGGTGGGTGGGGGGGGGGGAGGGAGGAATGGATGGATGGATGACTCGAGAAAGGTAGATGAGTAGATGGTGTTGTGGGAGAAAGATCGATGGGTGGACCAAAGGTTGGGAAGCTAAACACATGAATAAGTAACTTCACAAGAAAATTTAATATAGAAAAAAAAAGACTGTTTTGTCAGAGATACGAGACACTGTCGTCACAGATTCTTTCTTCCTTTGTTTGCCCGTTTGCTCCCGCCTCTCATCATTTTTCAAAATTAAATTGATCAAATATATTATAGAATTATTATTGTTATTACTATTACTATTACTACTATACTATTGCTTCCATTGTTGTTCTACTGTTAGTACTACCACTACTATTACTACTACTGCAACTACTACTACAATTGCTGCTACTACTACTACTACTACTACTACTACTACCGCCACCACCACTACTACTACTACTACTGCTACTGCTATTACCGTTACTGCTACCACTATTACAGGTACCACCACCACCATAACTACAACTACCACTACTACTGGAACCGCCATTACTACTTCAATTACTGCTATTTCTACCACCACCACCATTACTACTACTACTACTACAACAGCAACCACAAATATTACTAGTACTACTTATTCTACTACCACAATACTACTATTGCTGCTGCTACCACTGCCACCTTTACTACTGCTATTATTGCTACTTCTATTACTGCCACTACTGCTACAACAACAACAACAACAAGAAGAACAACTATACTATTACTTCTTCTACCATCACCACTACTACTACTATTACTGTAACAACAACAACAACAGCAACAAGAACAACTACTGTTACTACTCATACTACTACTACTACAACAACAACTACAACTATTACTACCACTACTACTACCACAACTATGCTACTACTACTACTACTACTATTGAAACGCCCAAGTGTGACTTAACGGCGAAAAAGACTTGTTTGCTTTTAGTTACATTTTAGAACTAGATTTCTTTACATTAAAAAAAATCTTTTTATTTACAAAATGATAAATATTAGATCTATGTCTTCCCGATTCTTTTGACTTGTGAGTTTTTTCCCTCATTTATTTGCCCCAGGAAATAAATCCAGCTACCGTTTATTGCAGCTTCAATCCAGATCTAGTAACGGAGCTGATGCCGCGTTGCTTTGACGCAGCAGTTTTTATTTCTTTTTGATGACAGGTTTCTTTTATAATTTATTTCCCTTGATTCTTTCAGCCCAGGTGAATCCAGCACTTGCTCTAGTAATTCCATCCAGTGGTGACTGATGCATCATCTAGCAAAGAACTTTGAAAGCTTTTCTATCTATCTATCTATCTATCTATCTATCTATCTATCTATCTATCTATCTATCTATCTATCTATCTATCTA
>JBCAUA010065271.1:0-11183 GCA_038406235.1 Peronia verruculata
TTTCTAAGAGAATTCTGACGCAGTCGGCAGGGACAGAAGCTTTACATGCCAGTGTAAGAGCTGTGTGTCCATCAGATCTCCTCGCCTCCAGATGTGCTCCATGTTTTAGAAGTAACTGTATTTTTGGTATGTCTGCCCGTTCTGTGGCGCAGTGGATTGGCATTATTCTAGTATTGGGAGATATTCTATCTACTTTTGTTAAACGGTGAACAATTATCGAATTAGGATCTGCTCCTTTTTCTAGCAGAACCTGGACACAGTCAGCACCCACTGAAGGATTGTCACATGCAACAGTAAGAGCTGTGTCATGCTTGCATGTTTGAGCCTCAATATCAGCTCCATGGTCGATAAGTAGTCTTATTTTCTCAACACTGCCTGTAGCTATGGCAACGTGAAGGGCAGGCTTCCCATACTGCCACAGTGACTGTGGACCACAAGGTCTATTCACATCGGCCCCTGACTGCAGTAGAACACGCATCATATCTACTGAACAGTTCACAGACAGGTTGACAGGGAGATGGAAAATTCTATTAGAACTGACATAATATGCCCTACTCCGCATTTCCGGATATTCCTGCGATATCATCTTTAAGTCTTCCTCTTCGTCCAGTTGCCAACATTGGTTTACATTCGCTCCTAAAACAATCAACAATTTGGCAATGTCTGCATGTCCTGCTAACAAGGCCAAGTGAAGCAAATTATATTTATTTACATCAAGGTTGCATTCGTTAATAAGAAAGCTCATGGCTTCTCACTGACCCCTTGAAACCAAAACTTCCGCCGCTTTTTGAAGATGTAGAGAATATCCTTCACTCAGTAGATCATGTGCACGATCAAGCTGTCCTTGGGCCAAAGCTGAACCAGCTAGGACAACAGTGTCTGATTTATCACAGTAAGACATGATTAAAGTTTGTACAACTATAGCTTGTATCTGGTGTAAATAACCCGACTTATGTTTCATTCATGTTATTTGACAGTTTCGTTTAGATATGAAGGGTTGAACCCTTTGTAAATCAATTCTTCTTAAAATCCTTGTGATGGGTTTAGTAGTCATTCTGGTCAATGTATTTGGTTTGTGGTAATCACAGATAATTATAAAGAGGAAATTTGCACAAATGTTATCGTTCCGCGATAGTTGACATGCTGGCGTCACTAAGAACTAGATCCTGCTTCTTCTCCAAACTTTATCTTGAATTGCTGTCATCGGCGTGGCTGATTCTTGATGGTCAATAGCAAGAAGAGGCTGAAAAGAAATAAACAAAGATTACAAATGATTTACTTTGTGCAGTCTTTACATGTCATTTAATTCTGTCTATTTTTTCAATCTGAATGTCTCCTGGAAATGTGTTCCCTAACATCGTTTCCGTGCTCCTCGTGGTATTTTGCAAGAACAGCTTAGCACTTCATGAACGTCGGATAGGTTCACAATCATGCAGAATGTCACTATAAGCTTTTACCAGACGCTGTGAATGACTTTCTACTTCCTAAGGAGTGTGGTGGGAGAAATGAACAGAAAGCCAGGAAAAAGAAGAAGAAAAAAAAAATCATTATGGAGAGAGGTCTTCTACCTAAGAGACGGTTTCGCTTGAAAACTGAAAACTATAATTAGAAAGAAAAAAACTGCTGAAATGCAGAGTATTATCCTTATTTCCTAATACGTGTATTAAGAAAGACAAGTCGAAGACCATGTAACTTGAATGACATGTCACCTAGACAGTAATGTTGTTCCTTGCCATTTTCACTGACTGGGTGACGCGTAACATAGTAAGACCTGTGGCCGACATCAGTATTCGCTTTTCGAATGGAGGGAATGGCGAATTTTGACAGTTGACCATAACGACTGAATGTTGGAATAATTAGTGTAATAGTTCTGCATACCAGAATCGTCATTACAATCCCAATACAGCAGATTTCGAATGAGTTAAGTCTGTTCTGGTTGACAGAAAACATGTCACTCAAATACAGGGAGCAGTACTAGGAAAAAGGAAGAAGGGGAGACAAAGAAAAAGAAAAACAAACAAGATGATGGGATAACATCCCCGAGTAGACAGACGTGGAACTGAACGAAACCATGAGAGCGGCGGAGTGAAGAGAAAAAGGAATCCAGCTCCCAGGTCACCTGTCTCATCCTCACCAGGACCGCTATCATACTTATGCTCTTCTGCTTGCATCATTCAAAGATAATGATGTCATCTCCAGGATAACCGTGGCCTCCACACGATAATTATGAGGCCATAGTCCTGTTAACACCTATATAATCATGAGTGTCCACACATATTTTTACACTGATCTTTGCATATGTGTGTGTTTGACAGGAGAAGTGAGAGTGAGAGGCGGTGCAGAGAAAATCCATTTGCATTTCTTTTACTCCCTCTCTGTCCTCTGCAGATTTTCAACCCTAACATGGTTCTTATTGATTTAGTCCATGAATTTGTTATACCGATTTCATGGGAATAAAAAGTGGAACATTATTAAAAGTCTTGAGAAAAAAAAAATGTTTTAGCTAGGGAAGGTGATGAGTGAGAATTATTCCAAAGTAAGCAAACAAAACATGCAGTTCTCTATACTTGTAGAAAAAGAATATAACTCATATGAGACGCGACACAAAAAAATCAGGCGCTCGTCAAACTGAGGCGACCAGAGAAATAACGTGTTTTTCATCAGTGAATGAATTTTAACGCATTTATTTTTCTTCATCAAACCCTTCTATATCAATCTAAAAATGTATTTTAGAGTTCAACTGACTGAAATAGAGCAAGTAAAGCCCCAAAAAGTGTAATTTTAGTGGCACGTTCTAACAAAGATTAATAAGGATTTACAAAAGTGATCGGCTCAATTTTCTCAATAAATTCAGCTGTAGCAACAGGTCACCCCATAATCTTCAATTGCCAATATCTCAACTTCTACTTAAGTTAGAGAGGTCATTTTTTCACACACTTAAAGGGAAATAAATTATCTTTATAGTGAAACCAATTATTTCATATTCTCAAATTTGACGAGAGCCTGATTTCATCGTGCCGCGTCGCATATGTCGATTTCCTGTTTTTATCTCTATGTATTTTTATTTCTTTATTTACTTATGTTTATAAAGGATTGATTATCTATGTACAAGATTATAGCCCAGAATATTCTTGGGGGTAAAAAAAAGAAGAATATTTATCAGAGATTCATTTTATATCAATATAAATAAAAGGATATAAATATATATATAGAGAGAGAGATTGTGGATAGTCAAAACTCCCTATCAAATTAAAAAAAAAAACAAATATGCTATTGGCAATTCTTTTACTGTGGTCCTATTTATAGCAGCAACTGCTGAATTCAACATGAGTATTGTGAGGGTTTCTAACATTAAAAAGGTCCATGGTCTTTGGTCTGGGAGTTTGCTCATTCAGACTTAGCGATGTGAAAGAAGGGAAATGGCTCTTCGAGAGATGAACTTTTCAAGTGGCAAATATACGCACCAAGGCCCCATTTGAGCCTCAAGAACAAGCCCTCCAGAAGGCATTAATTACAGAGAAGGTTTCATATTTCATGCCCTACAGCTATTTCTATGTCCCCCCTGCAAAACTGCCGAGTGTTGTGCATAGGCCTATTATTTGTTTTTACAAATTGATTATAGTCAATCGGTTTCATTTCTCTTGGACAGCGCGGTGTCAATGACGTAACGGAGAGAGCTATCTGACGGTAAATTAAAAAACAAAAATGTTTTTATGAAAGCTACTCTTAACATTGCTTTAAAAAAAAAAAAAAAGATAGGAATTACTATTGAATACGACTTCCAAAGTAGACTTGTAATTAGATCCACTGTGCCCTATGTTCTCTTCAGTCCCTTGTCACAACCATTCTTGAACTGGGTATTCTATTACCCTGAACTCAGAAGTGGATGCATAGGTGTGAATGACAGGCATTGACTGTATAAGCGGCAGCGGTTTCTCCAGCTATTTTAAAAATTGAAAGTCTTATTCAGCATTGATAGCCATCCGCAGAAAAAAAAAAAAAAAGAAAAGCAGTATAACGGGTTAATGTATATGCCTATTTCGCGTTTACCTCACCACCTATATCGAAAGGGGACAACTCCGCCCTACGACGTCCAGCCAGCCTCTACCCTAGCAACCAATCTCCGCTCGTGTTGTTATCAGTCTCTAATGTCGGAGTACAATAGATTTCAATAGAGTGGGCTAGCTTGTAGGGTTTAATTCGAGTGGATCAGCAAATTTTGTGTTATTGTAGTGTCATTATATTTAGCCTAATGATTAAGTGATCGGTAAGTCTAGAACTATAATCTACTTGCTTTTCTAATTTTAGGCGAGAACTGTACCTAGGGTACGTCTGATTTCTCCAGTGGTTTAGCGTGGATGCTGATGAGATTTTAACCTTTGCAGTTGTTTTTTTTTTTTTTTTTACGAGGTACTTATTTTCCGGAAAGATTTCTATAGTAATTTGAGAGCTTAGGGTTTGGGGTTAGGGTTAGGTTTATGGTTAGAGCTAGGGTTAGGTTAGGATTAAGGTTAGGGTTTCGGTTAGGGTTAGGGAAAATAGCAAATTGTTATATCAACCCTTCGGGAAAATAAGGTCGACCTTTTTCTTTATCATGGTGTGTAAGTGTAGGCTGGTCTATTGGTTCTAGACTTAAGATTTAGATTAGATTCTATTGAAGAACCAAAGAAAATATGATCTAGATCTAGATCTAGATTCTAGATATCTGAATTCTTATTTCTGATACTATTTTTGGCCAAATTCTTGTTAATCTATCCACTGTCAGAATCTACATCTAGATCTAGACCATAGAATAGAATAAACAGATGATTTAATTTAGAACTACAGAAAATCTAAATTAGGATTGTAGATGTAGATGTGAAACTATTGTCTGTGAGCCAGACACAAAGTGGGACCAATTCATAGATCTTTAGATTTTAGATATAGAATAAATTGTATAAACCTAGTTCTAATATAGTGACAGATTTCAATCTAGTGACAGATTTCCTTATTACATACTTACAGGAAGACTTGCCCACTAGACGTCATGTTAAGTGGTGGCTCACTGACCCCTAGGAACTCCTCCCCATTATTTGGGCGTAGTGTTATAAGATGCTTATTGAAATTTACCACATTTTTAGGTTCAAAATGACAAGCATGGATACTTGTGTGAATACAATTGAAACCATGGATGCGGACAATATAACTGAGGCCTCACATTCTGTACATGAAAATGATGCAAACTTTGAACTCGATGTGGGTTTGGTGCTTGATGTAGTTGAAGACTCGGTTGAGGTTGAGGGCAGGACTAGGAAGAAGAAAACAGAAAAGCCAATGGTGTGCAGCTATCAATTGTCACAACAGCAGATACAACCCGCCAGATCTATCATTTTTCCGATTTCCCTTAGATGTGGAAATGTGTAAACCGTGGGTTATAAACTGTCGTAGAGAAGGACTAAACCAAAAAAAAAAAAAACGCCAAAACAGCTCCACATGTCATATGTTCGAAGCTTTTTTTTTTTTTTTTCTTGTGATGAAATGAATTTATTAAATTTGTTTAATTTACTGGTGCACATGTCTTAGGCCTGTCCAACAACGAAATCAGCCACAATGAATCGCCTAGCAACGGTGGCAACCAAAACATAGCGGTTCCGCATACGCGCAGAAATTCCGGCGAGGTGGCGAGACGACGTGGGCTCGTGTGGACAAAGGCTCATGAAGAGTTGTCCCCTCTTTTTTTAATGTAGTTCTCTTTGGTAGAACATTATTTCTGGCACATAGCTCACTCTGGAACACCCACTGCGACCTGCCCCAGTAGACTTTTGATTGTTTGATTATTTTACCCTTTTCAGCCGTCAAGTATCCGGCCACCTGCTGGAGCGTATCTGTTGGAATCATCTTTTTCTTCTTTCTATGTACTGATAATGACTTTCTGGCAGTCTCCCTCACAATTCTATGATTACTGTTTAGGAGTGACAAGTTTCTTATTGAAAAGAAAAAAGATGGAGTGATAGCCTGGGGCTGTATGAATGATTCCTGAGAGACAAGTACGGGCCATCAAGCCTTCAAAAGCACAACAGAATGTAATAGCATGCATTTTCCATCCAGTTCAAGGGATATATAGAGCCAGCGAAGAACGCCTAACTTTTAACATAGTAAGCATCAGAACTGCTGTATCTCCTATCTATAAAAAGAATAAAAATATTTCATGACAATCTCTCTTTATTCGATAGACGAAACAACTAAAGAGCGCGAGACCTTAAACTTTGGCCTAAGGAACCGTGCGGTGATAATTTCTGTATCCTGGTATGAGTTCAACTTGACATTATAATTCTCACTTTATCGCTGAATCTGCAGTTATTCATAATCCCCTAGTCTTGTACCGATTGAAATACAATAGTGCATATCCTGTTATTGTGAGATAAAAAATTTAAAGGGGGGGGGGGGGGGATAGCAACTGTAGCTATACGTTAAGGGCAAGTTAACCTGCTCCCCTGGTAACTGAATCTTATCTGACATTTGTTTGCCTTTGAGAGAGCCTTTATTTATTCAGCTTGCCAAGCTTTTGCGATCTAATTCGGTTCAAGGAGTGTAGCATAAGTGTAAAATTACTATTCTTTAGATAGTTCGTCACGTAATGTCAACTTTGGGACACTCTCAAACATGAAGCAATAACAACAATTAGGCGTCACTGTGGGTGGATTTTGTTTATGCATGACCACATGATTTGCAGTGGGATAGAAGGTGTTCTAGGGTGAAGAAAAATTGTAAGGCAGATGGACTATAATGAGAAATACCAGCGCGGTATATATAATATGGATAAAGTCACAACCATTGTACATCACTTTTCTTACCTACCAGATCAGAGAATGATATTACTGGTATTTACTGTAACTGTAATTTTATGATTGGAAGAATCCCCTAAAAGTCACTTTACCGTTTGGTTGTGAAGTCAGTTTTCTGTATTTCAAACTTCCATATCTGCATGAAGTGAGTTTTTTTTTTTTCCTTCTTCATTCTATAAGATCCATATTACTACCGAGAAGTCAACCATTTTTATTTTAAACAAAATTTTTAGATTTACATAGTTTTATTGCTTGCTTTTATCTCTTTGTTATTTATTGTAAATTTTGTTCTTTTCTTTTTCTTTTTGTTTGTTTGTTCCTTTGTTTCGCTTTGTTTTTTTAACACGCAGTGAGCTACAAAACTCTTACAGCTTACAGATAGTTATGACTGTAACAATAATTTGATGTTATCACAGTTATATTTACCTTTGTCAATACTTGCCATGACTTGATATCATCGTTGTCACCACCAAAATGTTGCAAAATTTCAACAACCGCAGATAGATCAGATTAGTGTCTCCCTTACGTGGCTTACTATAATAATTTTGCTTCCTTTCTTCATATCCATACAGAATGCACTTAACGCTTTTGTTCGGCATCTTTGCGGCAGCTCTGGCTGATACCATCCCTAATCAGTGTCCTCAGCCCACCGCCGAGAACCCCACACCTCCTGCTTTCTACTACGGCCATCCTGTTGACTGTACGCGCTTCTTCAGCTGTGCTCATGGAAATCCGTATCTCATGCAGTGTCCACCTCAACAGATATGGAGTGACGACTACCAGACTTGTGCTGGCTTCAACACTCAATTCGACACCTGTACTGGTAGGTATCTCTTGAGTTTTAATTATGTTCCAAGAAACCTATTGCTCTTAATGTATTCTAGAGCATAAAGTTACCCAGACTCAAGTGATAAAATGCATGCTCAACGTCAGGCGGTGCGTGGTTTGATAGAAGCAGTTCGATGTTTGTATTTTACATTTGGATTCCTGATCATTATTGTTATTACCAGTGTCATTGTCATGCATCAAGTCATTTTGGCAAATAGACAGTTTCAACTTCAGAGTCACCTCATTAAAATTCATTTTCCTTTCACTAGGAAACCTTTTGTCCTTTCTGAAGCTGACATAGTGCATTCATGTTTGTCAACATATGACATCTTTCAAGGCTCAGCGAATTTTCCTGGAGAGAATAAATTTTAGGACGGAGATAAGTCAGATATTGATTTGCAGCACACGTGTCCGAAACAAGTGCTATTTCAGCACATGGCTAATCACGATGAAGTCTTGCTGGGATATTTCTTTAGTCCACAGTGAAGAAATTCAATCTAACGTATGCCTAGCTATTCAGTAGTGACGATGTCTTCACTGGCTTCTCTATGAAACGCTTGGTCGGAAGAATCTAGGTGCAATATTTCTCTCACTGTAAGGAATATGTCACACGTTGCATTTCTATGTCAACAAATAGAAATAATTATGACATCCACAATTAACTTGGGACAAACGAATTTTGAATTTAAAAAAAGTATGGATGCTTAACTGTTCACTTGTACTTACAGAAAGCAAAGAGGAACGCGAGTGCCAGAAATACCCAAATCTCTTGATGCCTCACCCAACTGTGTGCCAGCGATACTACAACTGCTCCCTTACTTACAAACAACACCCATATCTGCACCACTAAATGAAGACGAGTGTCCCTATCCTGAGCTGTTCGATATCCTGGAAAAGAAATGCAAATCTTATAAGGACGCCCAGTGTGGACCTACGAGAAACACTGTGGGCAAAGCTCCCTGTAAGTGACATACTGATCTTGGTTAATATAGAACTACTCGTTTGCTTGTTAAACTGAACTTATAATTTCAAATAACGAATGCGTCTTTGTCAATGCAAGAAAGCAGCCCATCCCGAGTCAATAGAATAACACATCAATATACAATGGTAATTTTCATCTTTGCACTGGCTAGCAAAATGTAAATAAACCTTACAATTAAATCCCATATTTATGTTATTATTATACTTAGTGTCGATGTGGTAGCATACATATTAATTCCACGCCTGCAAACGTTTTAAGATCACTTAAGGAAATGCAGTGTTGTAACGAGCGTGCAAAGAGGTGCCAAAAAGCAGTAAATTAAATACTTTCACTGGGTTTACAATTTGTCTTATGAGACATTAAAGTTTTTACCTAATAAGCCTGAATAGAGGGGATTTGTTTGTTGTTGTTGTTGTTGTTGTTTTTGGTTTTTTTTTTTTTTTTTTGGACAGTGTATTTAAGAAATGTTACGATGAAACGTAGAAATGGAGCGTTATCTTGAAATTTTAGACAGTTAGTACAAATAGTTTAGACATTCCTGATCCACGGATAGACCAAACTTTGAATCAAAGTTTGAGTTGAACTTACAGCTACAAAATATTTACTAATGTGATTTTATAGTTGTCTCACTGTATTATCACCCACTTCATATTCTTATGCTATTTGAATACTCTTCCTCCACAATATGTGAAAACAATCTGAAAATAAGCTGGTTAAGTTGGAAAAGTTTACTAATTTTTGGTTCTTGTCAAAACACACTGATCAGCTGAGTATGTGGCCACTTCCAGGTGAGTATCTCAAAAACCTATGTCCTGTGGCCCACTGTGTGCCTTGTATCAACAGACTGCCTTCCTGCGTTGGTCTGCCAGATAGTGCTTTTTCAACCGCCAGATTTCTAAGCTAAATAGAAGAATAATTATAATATTATAAACTCTGAATTACTTTATAATAAAAAGAATTCAGAAGATGGATCACAAACTAGGCGTCTCCATAAACAAGTCAGGTAACCCGATTCACTAAAGGCTGGCCATAAATCGTCGCTTCTGAATTAGATTGCTCTAAACTGCAATAATTTGACGATAAAGTTAGGACAATTAAATCTTGAAACAAAGCAAATGTTGAACTTTGCCGGCATGGCGGTCGCAGATTTGAATGAGTTTTCTTAATTTGCCTGCTTTTTCAGGTTTAACTGCTTAATAAATTTGACATGATATTTCAATTTAATGAATGTTTTGACGTCAATGATTTTTGTTTATCAATTACTATGACATTTTCGCCATTATATTTCATATAAATATAATAGGCCTATTACAAAAAGTCGACTATTTGTCCTCTTGCTATAGGTTCTGGCACGATGGCGTTCCCAATCTGATCGATGTAAAAGTCATCTGCTGGACGTTTGGCCTAAACTATAATGAAATTGTGTTTAAAGGATTTGGAATGAAAAAAAGAGCGCATTTGGATTTTGTTGTGCTAACACAAATAACTAAAGGCATATAACTACAGCTGTGTCCGATTCAACATTAACGTCATTGCTGTTTTTATCGCAGAAACCCAGTATGTCACACAAGAGTGTTCGGGAATCGACCGTGTCTACAGCAATTTTATACCGTTTACAACTGAATCCCCTTACCTTATGTGATGAGACATGTACAGAATAATGTTGTGAGATCACTAAGGTTCTTTATAGCCTAATCTCTGCTCTCACTGAAGTCGTCATGGCGACTGCTGCTACCACAATAAGTCAATTGCACATCCCTCAGTTATTGTGACCTTAACATAATAACCAGGGCAGGCAGTCAAATTTCTGTCTTTGTTAGGTATCGTGAGTTATAAACAAGCATTGAAGAAATAATAATAATAATAATAATAATTATTATTATTATTATTATTCTCGCCCATATTTTTTCGCATGCTTTTTTTCCCGCATGTTAAAAAAGAAAAGGAAAGGAAAGAAAGAAAGAAAGAAAGAAAGAAAGAAAAAAAAACTATAATGATGAGAAAGATACCTTTTCAGTACATAAAAGACGTTTTCTAAATTTTCTCTTAAGCATGCTTCAAATAAAGAAACATAAGGTGTTTATTATTATTATTATTATTATTATTACAGTGTTTGTTTAAGTGCAGGAAAAGGAGGTGGGGGGGGGGGATATTTAATTGACAGAACAAAGTGGCTCATTGTTGGTGCTGTGATCTGTTGAGCTAAAGACAACATTATCATGGATCTTTTTTTTTTTTCTCTCTCTCTCTGTTTGTTTGTTTGTTTTGCAGACAGATGCTCTTACAACGTGGACCCCATATTACTTTGTGTGTGAAAATGAGCGAACTGTTGGAGCCAATCTGCTCTGCCCCAACCACACTCTTACAAACACTTATGCTATCTTCTCTCCCGACAAGAGAACTTGTTTGCCTGTTTGGGAGATTTCCCCAGAGCATGGCGGACACGCCCCTAGTTGTGGCGGCAAATCTCCTGGACAGTATCGTGCAAATGAGAGACCGGACGTTTTCTACACTTGTCCAGGAGCAAAGGTGGACTATTGTGGCGTGGG
>JBCAUA010065282.1:0-11183 GCA_038406235.1 Peronia verruculata
CACACACATATATATATATTATATATATGTATATATATTATATTATGTATGTATGTATATATATATATGAAAAGAGAATGTTTTCTTCTTATTGTTATAATTTTATCAATTTTTTTGGCGATCAGTCGTTCGAATGGAAAGCAGTAAAAGGATTTTGTTCCTCTTTACAATGCTTGATCACCACATCTTTTGTCTAGCAAAGGGAAGTAAAAGTCTGGTCAAAATGATCTCCCTTTACACGTCCCTCTTTTGGAACGGGCGGATAATCTGTGGAAAGAGCTCCCATTTTATCCTAGGCCTACCAGTCCTAAAATGGAGACTTGAGTTAAAGAAAGTTCACAGAAGGGCCACAGCTTCCAGCAAATGTGGATGTTGGAGTACTGAGAGACGAAAACAAACGTGTCAACCTTATTTGTCAGGTTGCTGGATGTTTTCAAGGAATTCAATATCAAGTGGCGCCACCAGACGAAACATGGTAAGCTTAACTACAGCAAGCTGACCTGAATCTAACGGCGTGAAAATTTGAAGTAACTGGAAGCTGGTAAAGAGTGCACAGCAAAGTCTTTTTAAGAGCCCGCAAATCGAATGAGAATGCGGTTAAAAAAAAAAAAAACTGCAAACCTTTCACTGAGGGGGATATATTAAGGAATGTGTGGTGAAAATGGTGGAGAAAATATGTCCTGAGAAGAAGCAAGAGTTTGCCAATGTTCTTTTACCTCAGTTGTAACATTGTGTGGTTCGGAGAACCGATGGCTCTGATACTAGGAGGCAGAGAAGCAAAAGGAGCAGAATTTGATTTTTTTTTTTTTTCGCTGGTCTGCGACGAAAGCGCAGATGCAACTGGCACCGCTCTTTTTTCGAGAGGAACTGACAATGAAATGAACATGAGTGAAGAGATACTTGACCTCCAGAGGAACAGGTTTATTTGATTCTGTTTCTTCCTCCATCGAAGACAAGAAACTACCTGGAAAACATGAAACATTGGGATTATTACAGATGGTGCACTCGCCATAGCTGGTGAGCGAAGTGGATAATCAACGCTTATCTGGAACAAAGTCGGCAAAGAGAGAGACAGAGCTATAAGCTCCACTGTATTTATTCATCAAGTTCTCTGTGCTAAATATCTGAAACCGATGATAAAAGCTATATTCGCTCCAGGTTCAACAGTTCTTGACAGGTTTAAAAATGGAGACATTTATATACAATGATATAAGGTAGACCCAATCGGAGGTTTGCACTGCAGCGCTTCTTCTCTCTTAGAAAAGACCGACAATTCTTGGAGAAAAAAGGTACAACTGATGATGCTAGAGCTATCTGATCATGTTTGGCTGGCTGATTTAGGATTTTTAGTTGATATCACAGATATTTTTACAGGCTGAAAAGAGGCTTACAGGAGTTGTAAGCCAACTGTGTATCCCACGTCAAAGGCCTTTGGGACTAAGCTGCAACTAAGGCACCTTTCGAAAACATAGCCGAATCCAATACATATTTCTCGTGTTTGCTGAAACTAATGACTACATTACCTGAGAAAAATAACGCGCAGGTGGGGAGATATTGCGACTAAATCTCATCTCTTGCCGAGGAATTTCAACGACGACCTAGCACTTTGAAGTTATTGAAAGGAATATAATAATATAACCTTACTTTCTTCTCCATTCTCTATGTGCAATAGGAAAACGCCCCAGTCCACCTGTGGTTGGAGCACATTGAGGTGCAGTCGACACCAACAGCCTCCCTCTTGTCAACCTTTACCGTCAGCTGGATAGAGATAAGATCTAAGAGATTCGAACATTTGCAAAGAGAATGCTCAGCTTGTTGGTTCAACATATTTGATACTTGTGCGAGAGGCCCGAGGACATTCTCGGAACCCTTAATAAGAACCGCTAGAGGACAAGATAGGTGAATCTCACTTGCCTGACATCTCGCACATCAAAACCGTTGTCTTTGAGCCACTGTGAAATTGACTGCAGTGTCATCTTTCACATTATTAGTGCATGCAGGTTTTTCATTGATATCATGTGCAATTACAAATTTTCATTAATATTTTATGTGCATTGATTATTTCATTATTTTTATCGTTTAAAAGAATGTCAAGCTAAATGTTTGACCCCCAACAGTTTCACCTTATAAAATCTGGCCCTATTCTAAAAAAGGTTGGAGACCCCTTGTTTTTAGAACATAGGATAATGTTTCATCTTTTCTTCTGAGCAGCAATTGAAGATTAATAATTTTTCTTTCTATTGTGAACACATTGGCAAGGGGAATCATTTATTGAAATGATCTCGCTCTCTCCAGTCTTTTTCTTTCAAGCCTTTCAAACCTAACAAAGTAAGATGTTTTTTTTTTCTTTTAAGTGACTGATTTTTTTGGTGGTGAGAATTATTGTGGAGAAAGTAAAGAAGTTGGAATGTGGAAATCTGGCCCTGATAGCGGCACCCTGCCTACTCTTCATCGAGTTTTAATTGTGAAGGGTTCTCTAACGTTCGTAAGGTATACATGGGAACTTCCAAATGTATATATTCACCCTTATCCGAGAAAGCTAACATCGGGCTTCAAGAAATTCGGATTTTTTAGTTTTACCATCCAAGAAACCATGGGACCGTTGAACCAATGCAGGGTTCTGTCTTCGTATCCTTTCCATTTTCCAATGGCAAGATCCGCTAGTCGAACCGGCAACCCAGGACGCGAATTATTTATTGTTCTCTGCACAGAGCGGACGCCCAAACCCTTTACACACACACGCGCGCCTTCGTCGTACTTTCCGGTTTGTGTACTACATAACAGCCAAATACACGTGCACTAATAATAATAAATCCAGGAATAGCAATTGAATCTCCTTACTTATTCTGTAACAAGACACCTTTGTAGGTCATTTTGTCTGTCTGTTTTGGTAATTCTCAAACTTTATTGACCCAAACGCCTTCTTAAAATGATCATTTTCTGTCCTATGCAAATACAACTGTTCATAATATTTGAAGAAAATAATATTTTCAGTATATATATATATTATATACTATTATTATCGTATTACACATTTTGCATGAAAGAAAAAAAAATTCTTAAAGCAGACTTTTCATGTAGAAACGGTTCATTTTTATCATGTTATTTATGATGTCTTCTTTCTTGATTTGCCATTTTGATTTTTTTTTTTTTTTTAACTTGTTTGCATAATTATTTTTACGTCGATGCATTTTTGGTTAGTTAGCGTATAACAGGCCTCTGTCTCCACAGAAGGACCAATTCAGTTGGACAGTTGGACATGCTATTGCCATTCTTGCCTCCAGTTTTCCGGATTACGTTTACATTTGTCTAGAAATGAAGATATTACAAGTACGGGTGAAGAATGAGGATAAACTGACAAATGAACATATTTAATGAATAGATAAGATAGATAGATATTGATAGGTGTGGCGGATACGACAGACAGACAAGACTGACAAACAGGACAAACAGACAGATCGGGTAGGTAGTATAGATAAGACAGACAGATAGACAGACAGAGCAATAAATAACGGAATGGAAATAAATGAGTGGAATAAGAGGGAGGGGGTGAACTCACTGATGAAAAGCATAAAAAAAAAAGAAAGAACAAAAGTGCAATAAAACTGTATGATACATGTCAAATATGCCATTGTCAAACATCAAGGAGCACAACACACATGATGCAATGGCTGACATCATCTGATCCACTGGAGCAAGTAATGACATAACGTCAGATTTCATTTTTTTTTTTTTTTCTTTTGCCAAACCTATTGGACCATGAACGAAAAGGAAACATATCTTCCTTTTATTTCAAAGAGACCCCATTAGAAAACAACATTCTGTCTCATCACATAAAGAAGGTGTGGATCTCATTAAGCCCTCTTTGTCTTTGAATGATTCATCACGTGCAAACATTTTGATTTCTTCTCTTTTCCCCTCGGTGGAAGGGGGAAGGGGGTGAAATTTATTTTATTTCTATCTTGTGTCATATGAGTTAATAAAGTTTAAAACGCCCTGTGAGGAAGCATCATTTATGTTTGCATATGTTGATATATATAATCAAGGAGGGGGGGGGCGGGGTCACCATATTTTTGTCACAATGGCATCATATTGCTTGATTAGAAAATGGAGAGTGGCTAGCAGTCTTTGTGATGTGTACAGATCGCATTCACTCATGCCCGTACAGGGCACACATACAATTCGACAGAATTAGACACTGGAGTAAATTCTCTGATTCCTAAAGTACTACGACGCAAAGGAGGGGATTGTGTTTGACAAGTCACTATGACAGTCTCTCCATTTTGTAGAATCAAGGCGCTGAATAGTTAGAAGATAGAAAAAAAAATCGCATCATCATCCTTTGAATCGCCAGATTTCTCTCTCTCTCTCTCTCTCTCTCTCTTTCTCTCTCTCTCTCTCTCTCTTTCTGTTTGTTTGTATATGATTATTTAACTTTACAGTACCTGTTTAAATACACCCCCCACAAGTCTTGTGGGCCTAAAACAGTCTCCATTCTCAGGACATGTCTAACAAATAACGGTCAACGACTTGTTAATCTGGATTGAACTAGAAGCTCAGCATAATTTCTTTCCTGGGCACAAAAATATCGGGCGGGTATCGTTAAGATTCCAGCTGAGGAACTATATATTCCTAGTTCGAGGTCCTTTCTCATCTTCTTCTATTCAACCCCCCCCCCCCCTTATCTCATCCCAACTCAAACCCAAAAAGACCACATTACACACTTATGAACAAAGAAGTGTTTCTAGAGCGGTCACACGACCGAGGAATTTACTCTCTCACAAGCTGATTTGTCGCCTCTGAGCATGACATAAGAGGTTTTGACGAATGACAAGCATTCAGACATGTCACACCAAACCACATGTGGGCGATGTTTCTCCGATCGTGTGACCGATCTGAAATACTTCATTTATTTCTTCTGCATCGGTGGTGTTAGTAAGATAATATTCTTGCTCCGTTTGCTAAATTGCTCCTGACAAAGAGACCTTCTAGGTGGAAAATACTCTCTGACGCAGGCCGTCAATAAATGATATACCTCATTTTTCGTTTGACAGTTTTCACCCGCGATACAGCATAACACCTCCACAGAACACAACATCAAACAAATTATATTGCCATCCCTGGCATGTGTATTGGATAGTCATGAAAGAAAATTCAGAAGGAAATTTACTCTATAAGAAGAGTAAACAAGATCTGTTAATTAATTATGAAGAAAATCACATTGTTAGAAAAGACGATACAAATGGGATATATCTTATCTGTTATCACATTAACAACTTGTACATGTTTATTTGAAAATTATTTCTTTCAAAGACACGAGCAAGAATTTGATTAGCTTTCAAAAGCATGCATGGCATGTTGAAGGTTAACATAGCTTTTGTACTTTCTCGAGTATATAACAGCGGAGAAAGAAGACGTGAGAGACTAGTGCTCTCTGCTTGTGGAGAACAAACACATTTGCAGTGACAGCAGATTATTCTTTCTAGTTCTGACAACAATCATGGACAAGTGCCAAGTCTTCATCATCATGTGTAGCATTTGGTTCTCTCTGCCTCACCTCTATGACGGCTTAGAGCAACGAGGCTGCAAAAACCCATATGATGGAACAATCATGGAGGTAAGTGAGAACTAATGGCAAGCATAAGATCGCGTTCTTCTGGTACAGACAGCACAGCACTTAATGAATGACATTCACTTGATCATAGACAAACATAAAAAAAAAAAAAATAAATCCATTTACAAATTCCCGTTTACTTTCAAAAATGGGGGGGGGGGGTGTTGAAGCATTCGTTATGGTGTTAATACACATTGCAGCGGTAGAAATTTTATAACAGTACTGTACTTACAGGCTTGTGAGTACTGGCCACATTCACAAACTAGACAGGCCAAACCAAGGAGCTCAACAGACTGGAGTGACGCCACGCGTGCCGTGTGGAGACAAGACACCTAGTTAACGCCGTTGTTATCATCTCACATGATTTCCAGTGTGTTGTATCATGTCCTTGCTCTCGATTAAAAAACGAAATGAATCAATTTGCTTACAAGAAAACATTTAACACATCAGAATGGTGACTAATTCCGTGCATGGTAAAGGACGCCAAGCATAGCAAAATAGCAACGCCTCCAGGCTGTGGCGTCCAGTGTTGGCACGCGAGAAACAGGGTGTTTTATTAAGGCTTCGTCATGAGTCCGCACTCCAGTATAAAATAGTATAAGCTCCTTGGGCCGAGCCCAGGATTGATTGGATTCCACGTCAAATGTTTTGTGAAACAAGAGGGATAAAAACAGGATGAAAATTTAAAAAAAAAAAAAAACGTTTGAGAGAAAGACTTTTTTTTTTTCACTATTTCATCCTTCGCAATGGTTGGTGAGATAAGGCATTACAATTTATGAGCTTGCTGTCGAGTAAGCTTATAATGTGCATTAAAATTTGTAGTATTTTTCCTTTCCGTGGCTCGTTAGACTGGTTCTTATAAACTTCAACTGAACGGGAGGGATCTAACAGCTACTTGGTGAACAGTACAGACTGGTTGCTTTTCTTGTGTAGATGTGCTGTTTTTTGTTTATGACTCTACTCATCTATAAACCTGCAACAAAACCCATACAAAGGCTTATGGGCTCCAAAAATACTGAATGTGTCCATGTGCAATTTGGCACTTAACACTGGAGTATAAAAAAAAAAAAAAAGATTTGTGTTTCTGCGTCATTCCAAAATAAGTGATAATAATTGAATAGCCAACTCGCTAGTGTTTGATCTGAAGTGTACGTTCGATAGAAGACTTGTTCAAAAACACCAAACACGTTTTCTTTGAGTAACGTTCAGTTCAATCATCCACTATACCAACATCGAGGTGAGCAAACTTGCCATCATACACTTGCAGTCGCAAGGCAATATATCTCTTCTAGTACGAAATATATATTTCTCCAGGAAAAAGGCTATATCAGACAGATGCTGCTCTGTTGCGCAAACAATGAGGCGGGGAGAAATATCACACGCTCCACTGACAGACCTAGAACGCTTACATCGGAAAAGTTCCATTAGAATCTGATTCTGTCCGTATAATCCCATAAGCCAAAAACACACAACTGAAAAAATCCGACACCTGAAAGTTCGGCATTTTTCACTTTTCACCTTTCAGGTGGGCTCGAGCTACGTAACCGATGATTGCATAGCGATCTGCACGTGCCAGCCCGATGGATACTTCACCTGTGTTCGCATAGACTGTTGTAAAAGGCGCGACTGTGAGGAAGAGGCCTACAAAAGATGCTGCCCCATGTGCTTCAAATCCTAACCTTTTGGCCTAGGTAAGAAAAATTATCATTATCATCTGCCATCACTTTACGGAATGTCTTGAAAGACCAGACTGGTTACTAACATTTTGAATGTTCATATATAAAAAAAAAAAAAAACTGAAGATAAAGGTTTTGTCACATCTTCGAAGGCGAGAGGTAGGAACAGAAAACCCATTAAACATTTATACCGTCCACACGGTGCCCACAAAGGAACTTTTCTAATCCTAGCGGAGAAAATGTTCAGGAGAAAGAAAACATTTTTCATTGTGTTGAAAACATCACTATCTCTTAAAACAATCAATTTTTCCTCACAAAGATTTTTGTAATGAGATATTTTGTGGTATCACCGTTTGTGGCGTTCAGTTCTCAGGGCGCTTTTAAAAACCATGGGGGTGGCGTAAAGCTTGGTGTCGGCGTGATCTGTAACATGCCCTGACCACACGGCACAAATCACAATGATAGCCGAGCGGCCGGTCAGTTTGAGTTAATCATTGGGGCTTGTTATTTGTTGCTAGGGTTTCCTCTCTGGTGTCTGAGAAAGATGATGAACAATAGCCATCACATGTTGAAATCTCTCCCTCTCTCTTGTCTCTCTCAGTTCATCGTCAATCTCATTATCTTTCTCAATTAGCAATTCACACAACTAATGCCACCCCCCCCCCCTCCCCCGTTAAAATAATGGCAAGAAAAAAGTTCCAATTTTCCCATTATTTAAAAGATAATTTTTAAAAAATCTCACACGTGTATTCTCTCCTTTCTTTATTCCGTCTCTGTGTGTATGTGTATGTGGTGTGCGATCCCCTATTGTCTGTACACAAATGGGATTTAAATAAAGAACTATATTGCTTAAGGTATAAGAGCCAATGCCATTCTTTCCTCTTCTCTCTCTCTTTCTCTCTCTCTCTCTCTCTCTCTCTCTCTCTCTCTATTTCCTCTCTAACATACACGAATTTTATTAGGTAAAAATACTATGCTGGGAGTTTTTTTTTACATTTTTCTCACACTGATCGGCAATCTAAGGTGAAAAAAAAAAAGAAGGTAATTTCGCATCATTTCTGTTCTTTTTGTTTCAAGATTTTTTTTTTTTTCAAGACTTCCCACCCTGCTCTCTTTCCTAGTCTTCGTAACTGGCAATACCGTACTACAAGGAAAAAAATTCACTCAATCAATGGCACTCAATATCTGGTACAGTAATTTTAATAAATAAGATATACGTTCGATCGACAGCTCCCCACACTGTTATGATATCTATATCTATATCTATTTCTATATATCTATAAATCTCTCTCTCTCTCTCACTCCCTCTCTCTTTCTCTCTCTCTCTCTTCTCTCTATTATATATATATACACGTACCGCACGTGATCTCCCTTAAATCTTTTTGTGCACATGACATTCCCATGTGTTATGTTTTTGTTATTTTCCCATGTGTTTACAATATTTTTATTTCTTATTTCCATTTTCATTAGATATTAGTTTACTACACTGGCGGAAGAGTGAACTTTGTTTTCTCAAGACTAATCTTAGATTAGATATATCGAAATAACATGGGTTCAAAATGTATTTGTTAAGAGCATGTCGTTGATGAAAATGTTTCTTTGCAGTGTTGGTGCTGTACTTTATTGTTTGTTAGAATTAGATGGTGATGGTATCTGAAATTTATGCAGACGTTTATGCAGAAGGTCAAAGAGGAATGTTTCTTAAGCAGCCGTATGCATTTTCGGCATTTTCAAAAAGGCAAGGATTGTACTCTATGCATTGCCTGTTCCCTTGATGTGTTTGTTTTACGTCATAGTATCTCTGTCGCCAAAACATAATATGACATACATGTCACTGTTTCCTCCTTCTATACACAGGTGTTCCACTATTACTGAATGCGACAGCAAGAGAAGATCACAGCCCGATGGGCGGACATAATGGTCATTTTCTTCACAACACATAGAAAATTATTTTGTCTTTTCGATTTTTGCCTCTTTTATTGTCTACTCTATAAGATAAATCATATCTCTTATCGTCAACAAATCAACTGAAGGAAATAAAAGGAAGTTTTTGACTTCGAATGTTCTGTTGTTACTTTTTTTTTTTCACAGGAGTCTTAATAATGGATTTCCGGTATGATTGTGTGTGACTACGACAATATTGGTTCGTGCAGAGAAATAACATTTCATAACGATAAAAAAAATATGTAATAACAATGAAGACAATGCCCTGACTGCACTGCAACATATATTTGTCTAAAAAGAAAAAAAATACACACATAGATCGGTCCTTGGAACTCACAGAATTTAAAAAAAAAAAAAAGGGGGGGGAGGGGGTGGGAATCCTGAAATGTTTACGATCTCTTCTGACATGAGAAAGTACTGACGGGGAGCGGAAATCAACACGTCACCGCCATTAAAAAGATGGTGAAAATTTGTGAGTTTTCTGAAAAAAGTACTTTTTTTCATTTTTCCCCTCAGACTTTTATTCCAGAACCAATTGACCGCAAATATTGAACATAATATATATATATATATATATATATTCTTCATAGAATGTGATTCAACAATATGCATCCCTTTTTCTAAAGTTTATTTCAGGTTTTGAACAAAAGTTGATATTTAGCCGAAAATTGAGAAATATACAGATCCACCAACTAATATAAAAAAAGACAAAGATTGTACGTCATATAACCGAAACAAAAACCAAAACATATACATGCTTTTGTTCTGAGAGAGAGCTATATTATAATACTGTGCCAAATTCTAAACGGGTGTGTTGAATACTCTGGAAGCCTCAGGATACTTCCTCCTGATGCGCGACGCAACTAAGCGCTCACGGAGAAGCACCGTTAAGGTTACGTTTCTGCAAGCCTTTCAGTCTTCTCTAATTAAGACCATCTCAGCAATTTACTTGTTGCAACCACGTCGTGCCACAATAGAGATTGTCAGCATCTCCATGTATTTTAAGACAATCACAAATCATTTGTCCTGGGACCCAGCTTAAAGGATTACCAAAATGTACAAATAAATAAACAAATTAATTAATTAATTAATTAATAATAAATAAATAAATAAAATGGGCTTAAGGCCTTTATTATTAAATCATTCTCGTCCACCGTTCTCCTAGATGAGCGCATGGAGAAAAAAAAAAACATGTAACTGAAATTACAAATAGGAATGATATTTTTAACATCACCTGTCTATGTGGAGAATGCTGCCATGAAGTACGCGGCGGCGGTGACCACACATTCATTTCCAGCTATCGCTCGGTGAATGATGGGTGTGATGTGTATTATTACATCTGAACACTACTTTGTCACCTTTCTAACGTCATCAAAGAACTATTAAATGAAATTTATTTCACCAAAAACATTTTAATTGCAGAAATATGATCATTGTTTAAAAGTTTTTGTCTTCCAACAAAGGAAAGGGATAGTGATCTGGTTGTCAGCACTATACCTGAAGAGACGTGACAACATTTCTTGTTTTAATCACATGTCTGTCAATTTTTACCAAAAGTAATTACCCATTTTAACCTCTTTACGGTATAATGTTTAAAATGATTCTTTTGAATACAAGCAAGTCCATATGTTATAATTCTAATGTCTAGAGACGCACTTGTTGAAACTCGTTCGATCCCATTAAACACATCTGGGCTGGACAAAATGTCTTTATTCCACTGATAAATTATGTCTTTATTCGTAAAAAAAAAAAAAACCTGATAAATCAAAATCTTGAAGACTTCAGTTCAGCATGTGAGACTGCCCTAGCATCTCTGGTATGTCATCGATTGCATTTAAGGGGGGGGGGGCGCGTCCTGAAATGTGGATTTTTCCCAAAAAATGCGATTTTGAGCTTTTGTTTTCTCTTAAAAGTACTGCCTTTTCTGCGTGTAAAAATGGTATCAAAAA
>JBCAUA010065293.1:0-25110 GCA_038406235.1 Peronia verruculata
CGGTTGTAGCGAACTTCGGATGTAGCGATCTTTTTTCTGGTCCCCCAACGACATCGCTACAAGCGTAGTTGACTGTATAACTTTTTTGCTCATTCGGTAAATCTTTTATTTCATCAGTGTTACTTCCCTTGACTTCACTATTCATTTTTCAATCAATTCATAGTGCGATACTGTGCAGATGACCTTATATATATATATGAAGTTCTTGCCATATTATATGATGTTTGTGTCTTGTCATTTCCTGCAGAGTATCCCAATGAGAGAGCATCTAGAAACCTAACCCTGATTGCCAAAACCATCCAGACTCTTGCCAATTTCACACAGTGAGTATTTGAGACAGTGTGGTATACAGACACTAGGTGAAAAAAGTTTTGATGCAGCTTGAAAAAAAAGTTTTGATACAGCTTGAAAACAGTATTGAGCCAGTTTGAAAAAAGTTTTGAACCAGCTTGAACACAGTTTGATTCTGCTTTGAGCTGAAAACAGTTTTTGAGGCAGCTTGAAAATAGTATTGACACAGTTTGAAAAAAAAGTTTTATATACAGCTTAATTGCAGCCAGAGGTATTATAAATGAAAGAAACCGGAGATTCCTCAGCATTGGCTAAAAAATGCTGGAGAAAAAACAGCAAAAGCCACCCAGCACATAAACCTGTATATTTACCTCACAACTTGCTGATATACTTTACAATCTGCCCTTAAGAACAATAATGTCTGATTCAGAGATGAATTTTCTTTGTTTCTGTAACATATGAGCATCCATATCAGACCACCTTCACCACATTTAATCTGAAATTTCTCTGTTCAATTCAGCGACTTGAGGCTTCGTCTTAATGGTTGTAAGATATAAATTATCTTGTTTTTATGTAATATTAAAACAGTAAATTTGTGAGAGCTGTGCATGATGTTGGGACGCTCCTTAAGATCCTATACCATCTGTTTCACAGGTTTGGAGGCAAAGAGGAGTTTATGACCTTCATGAACACATTTGTGGAGAGAGAGGCCCCCAACATGAAGACATTCTTGCACAAGATTTCTGTAAGTTTCACAGCAATAAAGGGCCTGTCATCTCACTCATTTATTCCTTGCTATCTTTTGTGAAAGGTCATAGCAAAAAAAAAAAAGATTACAGATATTCTGTGCTTTTGACCAAACTTTGGTTTTGATTTAAGAAATAGGAAATGTTGGTCCATATGAACTTTACAGTAAGAAATTTTCCTACTCAAATTATATATATAATGTAGATCCACTGTTATTAACCCTTTAGGTACATCATTGCCCATTAGTGACAGTCCTTGCATCACCCAGTATCTCTGCTAGCTTTACAGTATTTTTGAAAAGATATATAATGCAGAAATACAGACCAAACAACCTTCCATTAGAGGAGATCTTAAGAGTGAGACACGGGTGAGAAAAAAATCAAGTCTTTTGGCATCCTTAGATTTTATTCAAATAGTTCAAGATTCCCTCTTTCGAGGAGAGTACTTAAATCTGATAAATTATGTAAAAAGTGTGTAAGTTAAACCTACCAAAGAAGAGGCTTTTTGATCCCAAATTAATGGTGATTTTCAGAAGAAAACACACACAAAAAAAAAAAAAAGCAGGCATTGTATATTTTTACAGATCGCTCTACCTGAGGAGTTGTCTACCACTACTTAGGGGTTTGAGGATAAACTTTTTTTTTTTCTGGTTCAAGGGTTAAATGCGTATCATATTATTTTGAATGTTTAGATATATTCTCATGTGTTCATATTATTTCAGTACAAACGGGGATCATATCCATGCAAATGAAGAAGATTCTACAAATCGTTGCATTTCACTGAACGTTGCAGTGAGCAAAAAAAGTGGCCACTGAAGCTATTGTTTTTTGTGTTTCAGAGTCGAGAAGCTTCTAACCAGTTTTTAGAGTTTGATGGCTACATTGACTTGGGCAAAGAACTATCTGTACTACAGGCCTTGCTGAACGAATGTATGGAGAAATACTCAGAGGTAGGTAGCTCTGGGAGAGATAGCAAACCCATTTCTTTTTTATGTTAACAGAATCCATATTATGAATGGATCTATTGTTCAGTGCAAAGTGCAGCAGGTGAAATTATAGGCTGACAGAAAGTTAAATTCATTGCTCAGTTGCCTGTGTATTTTGATAAACAATATAAATATTTTGATTGAGTTTTGTCTTTGATGTATCCCCATATCCTGTCCGATTTCTTTCTCCACATTTACTTTTTATTTGTGATGTCAGTGGTCTAGCAGTTATGGTTTCAACTCCTGACATGTTGTCCTGGAGAAAGACAACATTCATGCATTTTCTGATTAGAACTAGGTTAAAATGGGTCCCCAGCTGAAGACAGTCAATGCTATTGTTTGATTGATAAGGACTTGAACACTTAACAGGCAGCGGCTTTTTATACCTCCAAAGAGGCTGCCAGTATACAAGTGTCTCAGCTGGATCTGTTAGGGTTAACTGTGTAGGAAAAAGCACTTTGTAAAACCATCTATTATCATTATTATTACATCTAAATAATGATTTCATTTTGCCAACAAATCATGAAAGATGAAGTCACGGTGTTTGCCTTTGTGTTCACAGACTAGTGGAAAAGGATTTGAAGAACTGAACAAAATGCTCAAGACTTTGTCTAATGCAAGTGAAGATCCCAGTGTGGGACAGAAGAAGCCCAATCGTAAGTCCCAGATCTACGACAACCTGGTCCACATCTCCAGTCCTAGCAAGGATGTCCCACAGGTGCCCAACAAAATCTCCTATGGTCCCTCCAAACTGAAGAACATGACAGCATCCTCTCCAACAGAGGTGTTGATAGACATGTTACATCACTGCGGTGAGTCCACCGATGACTTACCAGCACTGGCCAATCGAGGCCGACCCTCGGAATCATCCATGGGATCAGCGGAAGGAACCGTCTCACATTCGACACAGACCAGTGGTGCTTCCGTGTCAACCACCAGGACCACGACGGTGCGGGAGATTGGAAACGTGTCGGTGATAGGACCTCGGCAGGTGTACAATGAACACAATATCAACGAGTCCTGGACTCAGATGGTGACTGCTGCGGATAATGTAAACGGGGATTACATAGACTTGATTCCGTTTGTGGACGAGGATGGACAAAACTCTTCCTTGGAGTTGGAGGGAAATACAACAGGCAGCCAGGTAATACCAGTTGTTCTTTTTTTTTGTGTGTGTGTATGTGTTTGTAAATGTTAATTCTGAGCAGTCAGTGTCAGTCAGTGTGATTGTCTGATTTGTTTCTTGTGACGTGATTTTCCACTCCTTTGTCCTGCTTTATTTTAATTGATCTATGAATGTTAACTAGTCACACTGGTGAGGTCTGGATTATCCCATATTTTGTTCACAATCAATACATGCTTTGTGTCTTGTGATTTTACATATTATCACTTAAGTTGAAATCCTGTTTCTATCCTAGTGTAATCTCCTGATACCCTATATGTTCTTTTACATTATCTGACCATTATCCTGGGTGTTGGTGATTTTGATCTTGCTGTGGGAGCTACCCCTTTTTATTTCTGTCCTTTTCATGCCTCTGTAGTGAAACTCCTTTTTTTTTTGTGGCAGTGTGACAAATGATAAGACATGTCATGTGACTCTATGAATTAAGTCTGATGTCAGACAGGATTTAATCACTCGTGGCATCGGGCATTTCATTCCACTGTATCACAGATCTTGGCCTTGTTGCCAACACATCACATGAAATAAATATCACCACAGACAGTTATATTGATCCTGTGGGCCCTTTCTCTCTTCTCCCTCTCGAAACAAAAAATGCATCATATCCAACAGATCTGAAGGTTCAGCCTTTAACCTAGGTTTAAAAATACGTACAGTGAATGATCTCTTAAATCATGAAAACAAGTTATTTTTTGGTGTGTAGAATTATGAAATAACATGGTGGACATCAAAAGTTAAGAAAATCAGATTTTACAAACTTAATGCTATGCAATGTTAATGTTGAATATATTTAAGTATAACTTTGTCACCAAAGTAAAATATACTCATCTTCTTCTTTACTAACCCAATAATAAAAAAGTGTGTGCGTGTGTGTGTGTGTGTGTGTGTGTGTGTGTGTGTGTGTGTGTGTGTGTGCGTGCGTGCGTGCGCGCCTGTGTGTGTGTGCCTGTCTGTTTGTCTGTCTGTCTTGCGCCCAGGGCAAATGAGTCAGAAGTCGCACAGGGCAATGAAGATATACGGCCATTTTTTTGGTCATTTTTAACTACATTTCCGACTAAGATACTAAATTTTAAAAAATTTTTTTTTAGCTTTCACAAAACAACAATTTAACCTTTCTTCATCTAAAAAAAAAAAAAAAAGAAATATTTTGGTATCATAGTCAGGAAATAGTAAAAAATGGTAAAAAATGACCGTGACTTGAACTCACCCGGCGTGACTTCCAACTCATTTGCCTTGGGCACAAGACATTATGTACTTATGTGTGTGGTGATGGGCATGAAAGGATGCAAGGAGTAGAACTGTGAGAGATAGTTTTAGGAAGACTAGGCAAGAGTGTTGAGGGAGTGAAAGAAAATGGAATTATGAGAGAGGAGAAAAAAAAAATGAGAGAGACTGAGATTGTGGAAAACTGACATGGCATGGTTCTGCATGGAGTTCACACCATAATGCACTTATATCCTTCATCACAGTGCACCTTCAAATATAACATTCTTACAGCACTCCTATATCCTTCACTGTACTGCACTTTGATATTAGTCCAGTTCCCTTGATGTCGGAGAAAGGCACTTTTTTTGTGACATTGATCTTCCCAAAATGTGAAATCTGACTTTGACGTTGACTCAAAACTTACAGCTATATTACTTGTCATCACAATGTTCTGAACTTTTGGAAACACTGGACCATTAGTTATAAACTTTCAATGGAAATACCTTGCTAGAATTTGACTGTGAATGTTGACATAATTCCCCACAGAATTTGAGAGTGATCAAACACACAACATGAATTTTAAGCAGCTATAGAAGAATGATTTTCACAGAATGTACAGCAATAGCCAAACTCCAGATATTAACTGAAACCCTAAAATGTATTTTTTTTTAAAAATTGAGATATTTGTCAGTCATAGTTCTGGGTTGGTAAATTCTGTTGAAGTTTAGTCAAATGGGATAAAAAAAAGTCAGCATATTTATGAATATCAGCTGATTTAGATCCTTTTCATTAGTACCATATTTCTCATCACATGCAAGATATGAGGAAGATCTCAGAAATTCATCCCACACCTTATTAATTTTGGTGGTTATTCATAAAGCAGTATAGACGTGTGGAAAGGGACATTGTTTATGAGATAGACTACCACAAACATTTGAACAACTTTGATAGCTATCAAAATATTGACAGACAAGTAGAGCCAGGCATGTAACATTATGTATTTTATGTGTGGTATGTCACATAACGGGGTGAAATGTGTCTGTCAAATTTTGTCATGCATCAAATTGTTGATATCAGGGGAAGGAAAAAGCAAGAAGTTTCTGTTGTTTTGGTGAAGAAGAAAATCTTTTCTGTGCCAGGACTTTCACATTCGGAATGCCTGGTAAAATGCAAATTTTTCAACAGTCTTTTGACATCCGATTGATTCCACTCAGCTATGTGACATACTTATAAATATATAATTCACAATATTAATTATCTACAACTGTTCATTAGTGTCATGTCATTTTCCTGTTTATTGACTTTAACATGTGCAAATCTGAAAACGATTATACTGATCTAAAATGGGCATTTCCATAAATGTGTTCTCCTGTATGATCTAACCCAGACCTGTCTGCACTAACACCAGCATATTCACCTGAATGGCGTGCACATACCTGTTCTTGTCACTGTACCTGCCCCATACATTCCCTGGCTGCCTCTGTTATGCTTGTTGTTTTATATTGGGCTCTCCGCACAGGTCTCCATCAGTCAGCTGTCCACTGTCGCTTCCTCTGGCTATCAGTCATTCAGTCACAGTCATTCACAGTCCAATTCCCCCATCGACTCCAGCAACGTCCATCCGCAGCACAGTCAGGAGCTGACACGGGAACTTACCCGCTCCCCCATCATTCACTATCAGCCAGTGAGTTGGTCTACTACTCATCCAAACATTTTGTGCCATCTACTTCAATTATCTGGTGGTTGGCTGGGCTAGCAGATAGAATGTCTGTCGCTAAGATTGTTTTGGTTGTGGGATGAGAGCAATATTGGCCATATCCAGAGAGTAAATAAATCTATCACTTATTCCAAATATCTTATCCAAGATACTCCAAGTATTTGCAGGTTGGTTTCAGGTATTACAGCTGTAGCTGAAAGTAATTTAACTGTAATGTGAAAATAATAAGGTCAAAACTAGAATCCATATCAGATAGGCCTTTAAATTAGTGTTGGAAACAATCTATTATTCATTATCAGCCAGTGAGTTGGTCATTATTCATCCAAATATAAATGCCAACTATTATTCAATAGTCCAGTGGTTGACTATACTTCAGGTTCCTATGCCTGTATCTTATAAGCTTTTGATTTAGAAGTGGGAGTGATATGGACCATACTCAGATAATTATCCAGATATCACAATATAGCCATGTGCAGGTGGCTGAAAGGCATATTCAGAATGTAACCCAGATATCTTGCTCCAGGTGCCTCCACACTTCAGTGGTTGGTTTTACTATCATCAGATGGAATATGATTCATTAGCATTTCTTATACTGCGAGATAGGAATGACATTGTTCAGGGCCAGATCTGCAATGTTTATCACAAGACATACCTGTTACTGTCAGCTTCTAAGCTTGATCAGTCATACATTGTCACTAAAACATCAGTCAGTGAGTAGATCTATACCAATGATACTACTTATTCAGACATTTTGTGCTAGCTACTTCAGGACACAGGTAATTAGCTATGTTATCAGATGAAATCTCTGAAACTAAACTTCACTTCATTGTGAACTGTGAGTAATTTTGACCATATCTTTTCTTGATAACATTGACTTCTGTATAGATCTATATCAGTACATCATTAACTTGATCTGAATCTATCAGTCATCACATGCACTATGGATGCTTTCTGTATGTCTTACTATGGCCTCTAGATATCAGGTCAGTCAGCAATCAGAACTGGAAAAGAAAACTAAGTTTTTTTCTTCTTTTTTATTATTTATTTATTTATTAATTATTTATTTATTTATTTATTATTTATTTATTTATTTATTTATAAAAATTCATTTTTATTACAATTGCCATATTTTTGCAACATTCATTTGGCTGCATACTGTGCCCTGTCCTTCCATTCTTCATTACAAATATCAGTAGACCAGTTCAAGACTTGTCACACATGTATACCATTATAGAAGTCATCTTGTATTTAAGTCAAGTTTTGCTGCTAGTGCTAGGGAAAATATGTATCATGTGATGACTTGACAAGCTTCAGATCAGGTCCACTGAAGTACAGGAAGAGTTAGACACTGACAGTGTCATTAGACATCTGAGCTGAGAGCATCCATGAATACTTACAACATATATAGATCCCTATCATGCATGATGTAGATTACAACTGGCATGAACTTGTACTTAAAGCATGTGTACCTCACTTGTAATTATGAGTTTGACCACAAACCCGATCCCCCATTGCTTTGTGTGGTGGGTTATATATGTGTCCATGCTGAAGTACATCACTATTCTAAAGCATGGTGAATGAACCATAAATGCATAGATTCCATAGGAGACATTGTGAGATAGAGAGGTCTTGATTGCAGGTGAAGCTGAAGAAAATTTCTCATCCAAAAGCTCAACATCTCCAGGAAAGGAAGATGCCCTATATGTTTATAACAAACAACACATTTTTCAAAAACTGAATTGGATTGTAAAGAACTCAGCTTTATGAGTTTAACAAAACTAATTATCAAATATTGGAGGTTGTTTTTGACCAACACTATTGCTTCCATTCACCAGACACAAGGTTTGTTGAAGAAACAGTATAAAGAAGGAAAAACTCGCTATTCTTCTTGTCATTTGAAAAATTGATCACAATGTTTTTTGCTAAAATTATGACAATGTGAAGAAAAGTTTTGTCATACATTGACTTTTTTTGTATTTTGTATAATGTACACTTCAAACAAAGAGTGTACAAATCATTTATTCCCTCTCTATCCTGCTTATTCAACACCCTTGTGCATGGCAAAGGGAAATAACAAGGCTGGTCAAAACAATCCTCATTGAAGTTGCCGTATGCCAGGCTTTCAGAGAAGTTTCATTTCTTTGAGCCTGCATTGTTAATTTCATTCATATTGCTCAAAATGTAATGGGGCAATGTTGCAGTATCATTTGATTGCAATGGATGCATACAGCACTGGTTGGATCTCTTATCTCCAGAAGTAAATGTGTATAACTTTTTGCACAACCAGTGTGAGAGTGATTCTAATTGTAGACAAGTCCAGGAACATCTGTTTGTTGATTAGGCAGGGTGTGACTGCCAGGTAGGGATGCCAGTGGAAGATGGTGGTAGGTCTTAGCTACAGAACTGAAAGGGCAGGTGTGTCAGACCACAGAAGATATCAGAAGCACTCTAATATTTCTGACAGTGGATTCCCATATATGAAACTGAACATTTGCAGTGGTATCTGGATAAGAAAGAAATACAGCAAACCCGACTCTGTTCCATCCATTCTGTGAATGAGTTGATATCAGACTTG
The DNA here is from genome assembly GCA_038406235.1 of Peronia verruculata. Lineage (NCBI taxonomy): Eukaryota > Metazoa > Mollusca > Gastropoda > Systellommatophora > Onchidiidae > Peronia > Peronia verruculata. The sequence goes on from JBCAUA010065293.1 coordinate 8,702, forward strand.
TTTGTTAAGATTTAAATCTGTGTTCCAATGTTTGATTTTGCATCCCTGTTTCCTAATCTCATGGCATGATCACTTGTTCTTCCCAGAACCAGTCTCCACAGCCGCTGGCTTTCGCCAACCCCTTGTTCCGTCACCAGCAACAGCAGCATCAACATCATCAACAACAACATCAGCAGCCAGCCAGGGTAGGACCTAGAACAGTGACAGGGTCCTCAGTAGCAGGCACTCACCATGGAATTCCTTACAGTCAAGCCAGAACAGTACAAAGAGTCTCCAGTGATTCCTCTCTCAGCAGTGAAGATGGTGAGGCCAGCAAGTCCAAACAGCAGTCAGCCCAGCTTGTCAAAACCACAGCTGTGTCCACCACAGCCTCCTCAGATTACCAGTCCACTATTGCCCCACTGAAGAAACTGTCTCAGTTGCCCAGCTCTAGCAGTGAGGAGAGCTTGGCCGGACACTCAGTCTGCTCCAATCGGAGTAACATTCAACAGTCATCCTCCTCCTCCTCCAGTTTTGTACATTCAACCTCCAGCAACTACATCTCCCAGCAGTCTTCCAGTAAAACCTCCTCTGTGATGTCTTCCCTGGCCAACAACGCAGTCAATGGATGCAGTACTTTCCCACGCAGACACAGAGCTCAAGCAGATCCTACAGGTAGCAATGATGTCAGTCCACCCCTCCCACCCCGTGAAGCCATTGGCACACCCACCTCTTCATCCACCACTCCGGTGTCTCACAGAGCCCCAAACTTTCACCGCCAAATGTCCAACCCCAGTCACCCATCTAGTGGCAGTGTTCAGATGTCCCGCCATCCCTCCCGCCCGTTTCCTGCCCGTGTAGGTATCACCACCAACAAAACAGGGCATGTCCAGCAGAGAAAGTTTTCTGGACCCAAACCAGGCTTTCTGTCCATGGATGCAGAGAGCAACACTCAAAGTAAGCACAGCTCCTCCTCCAGTCCAGCCATACCTCCCCGGGGATTTCATACCATAGGCAATAGCAACAGCTCCAGCAGCTACTCTAGCCCAGGCACCTACAGACTGGGCAACAACCGAAACAGCAACAACAGCAGCGCCACCACCACTACCAGCATCACCACTGCCATCTCAGGCTCTCACAGCAGTTCTACAGTTAGTCACAAGCCTCCAGCTTCCAGCACCACATCAACAACAACATCTTCTTCCTCGTCCACATGGCAGGTGGCTCAGCAAGTGGAGAGATCCAGCTCCTCACATGAGACCAGCAGTAGCAGTGATTCCTCCCCCCAGAGCCTGGTCCGCTCAGCACAGAACAACACGTCCAGCATGCACGAGTCCAGTAGTGCTCAGAGCATCAGCTCCGCACCCTCATCCTCCCAGCCCTGGGGCTACACACCCTCACACAGTGACTCGAACAGCTCTTTGAGTAGTTTGACCAAAACTCACCAACGAGCCCCAGTGCGCAGTGATTCCAGTGGATCCCTGGGTGGAGTCAATGTATCCAGAATCTCGCAAACTCCCAGTGACTCAAATAGTTCTGTGAATAGTGGAAATAACAACACGGGCAGTGGGCTGACCACCTCCACCAATTCCAACCAGCTGGACAATCGCAGTCACTACCAGAACCACCCCAACCCCACAGCTTTTAACACACGGCTGTCCAGCATCAGTGATAGCCAAATCAACAACATTTCACTCCCAAACAACCCCCTGCCCTCTCCCCCAGCTTTCCTCACATCTAAATATGCAGTAGTGCACCCTCACTCGGCCAGTGGGGTGGGCAGTCCACGGTCAGAACACTCCATGTCCTACCACTCCAACCCTGAGTCAGCCAAGTCAGGGTCCAGCTCTCGGACTGCATACACAGCTTCCCGCAGCATGGACCTAGGCAATCTCAGCAAGCAGAGAGGGGAGACCATCAAACGAGCGTCAACAGATTCCACACTCAGTCAGCCAATAGATGGTATGTCACCTACTGGCCCTCCACCCAGCTGGCCTCAGTCCCGAGATGACACAGTCCAATCAGGCTCCTCTTCTACCACCAATGCAGCCAATCGCAGACTGTCTCCACAATCCACAGTTCACATGGGGATCAGTTCCGTACAGAGAAAGTTACAGGAACAAGAAAGAACCAAACAAGAGGTAACATAGGCTGATTTGTCCAGTGTTTCTCTGTCAGGGAAAAATGCTCTCAGTAGTCAGCAAATTCAGAGTCATGTATTTGTAAACTAACTTAGTTTGAACCATCCTGCCTTATCAGCTTTGTTCATCTTGATTCTTCAATTCTCTTTTAATTTGTTTTAGTTAAATTCTATCAATTTGTTCTAAAGGTTTCTTTTGGTTCTAGAAGGTTAAAGTTATAAATGTTGCAATGGATCAGCGTGATGTAATATGTTTACTTTATTCCCTCCCCCTCAGTACGAGCAAGAGGTCCATGTCTTGCGTCAGCAGCTGCTAGAAGCTCAAGAGCGGTTGCAGCAGGCAGAGATGCGACTTCTGGACCATGAGATTGACACCCACAAACTGATGGATGAGTGGCAGAGTCGACTGGTGGAATCTGAGGAGAAGATGAGGAGACAACAGGCTGAGAAAGATGAGCAGATGAAGACAATCATCTCCAGGTAACTGAGTGCTCAGTGTCTCACAGCCTGACAGAATGAATAATGAGTCACTGCACTCAAACACAGAATTCAGGGGTTGAACCTGATGAGGTGGTCTGATACCATTGTTTGTATATGACAGAAATTGAAAGGATAGATATCTTTGACTAAGGAAATATTGCTGATATTGGCTAGTTATTGCAAAATCAGGATATTGTGAGATGATTATGTAGATCTATATTTTGCGTCCAGAGCAAATGTGTAGGAAGTTGTGCCGGGCGATTACGGGGTTCTGTCGTTTTTAACTGTTTTCCGACTCAGATACCAAATTTTTTATTTCTGGTTCGGAAAGGTTGAATTTTCTTTTTGTGGACAAAAAAAAATATATATATATATATAAAGAAAACTTTGGTATCTCAGTCAGAAAATAGTTAAAAATGTCTTTAACTCGAAATCACCTGGCGTGACCTCCACAGCTCATTTGCCCTGGTGCAAGACACATAGATTTGAATGCTAAATTATCCATCTTTTTTTGCTCGTTTTCTCCTGATTTTAAACAGGAACCATCCCCTCTCTAAGATAGCAGTAACTGAATTTAATGACATATCGTTTTGACTGATTGGGAGACAAAATTATTTTGTCTCCCATTTTCCATATTTATCCTTGAGCCCAGTTTTTAACTAAAAAAAAAAAATGTAGCCTTGTGTCCGTTCAGAGCTGCTATTTGTCAGTCTCCATTTTATTCTTTGAGACCAGTTCTTTTCATCCAAGTTGCTGGTAAATTTAGGGCATTGAGCTTCACTTTGCATATGCCCTCACTTATCTTATGAAAATGAAGCCTGATACTGTTTTTATTCTAGACATGACATTCAACGGTGAGATGAGGTCTTTGAAAAATAATTTGAACATAATGATAAGAATTTTTTAATTTGGCATTTTAATGTTGAAAAAGGAGCAGCATTGGATGCATCAAAATGAAAGTTTCATATTGGATTACACTTTGACAGATATCACAATATGTTTTTCAGTCTGGTGCTGTGACATATCTGTAAAGCTGCCAGCCTGGTACATTTCCTACGTTGCTGACCCAAGATCTTGTTGTATTTTTCCCCTCTAGGCTGCAGACAATAGAGGAAGAGCTGAAGAAAGAGCAGGCAGAGATGGCCAGCGCTGTGGAGCACAAACAACAGGTTATTGAGGTTCAGGAACAACGAATACGCAAGCTGGACGAGGCCAACAGTAAACTGCTGCAAGCTCTGGCCGACCTCAAGGGGAGGGCAGCGCGGGCGGCTGCCACTCAGAGCCAGGATGAGAACAGCAACTCTTCTTCAACCTGCAACGGCTTATCCAATACTGCAGAAATAGCCGGTTTCAAGACCAGTTCATGCTAAACAACACTGTGCGGATTTCATAAGTTTTTTTTTTTAAGCTAGTACATCATTTTGCTGATGTCAGAACTAAGATATTACAACTTGCTGGATTGAAAACTAGCTCATGTTAAAGATACAATATTTTGTAGCCTACCTTATCTGGGAGATTTCCTTGTTTCTGTGAAACTGTTCAGGTGAAAATGGATGATGGCCAGATAATATTTTCATTCACTTTAACATGGACATTATCCCGCCTTTTCATTATAGTCTTGTGGACACAGTGTAGGCATTGTTAACAATAAAGTGTACATATATACATATGATCAGGTCAGGACTTGCAGGCCTGCTGTTCCTTGCCATCATATTGCAAACATATTTATTTGTCTTCAGCACCTTAGTCATTCAGAGTTAAATCCCAATTGAACGAAACTAAATGAATACACAGTGGTACTTGTGTGCACAGAAGAAGGTTGTATGTTGTATGACCAGGTGAATTTTAGTTACTTCTTTTGCGGTCATTTAAAAAAAAAACAAAAAGGAAATTGGATGAGCTTTATCATTGTTGAAAAATATTTAGCCACTGCTCTCCAGTTTCCAAATCTTGAAGTTGAAAGTTCAGCTCTTATGATCCCATGGTCAGCAACATTCAGTTTTTTTTTTTGCAAACCCTTTTGTGACATCCCACTCATTTCATTCAGTTGGGTGATATATTAACTTTGACAGTCGGCACAATTGTATCATGTCTGTCATTTATATGGCTTTATGGAGAGATAAAAATCATATTGAACACCACATACCAGGCCATCTTTGCTTTATTTCAGCTAAGCTTGTGACTCAAGGCTGGATAGCTTGTAGAATGAGAAATAAGTACTTTGAAATTTTAGTGAAAATGTCACAAATTTTGCTCATAGTTTAATGCATGCATATTCAGTTTCCCATCAGCCTGTTTCATTTATTATCTTTCATGTGATGTTTTATCATTTTAGGATTTCAATATATGAAAGATGAATTGCAAGTTCTTCTAAGTTTTTTCATATACTAGATGTTTTCATTCGGCGAGGGCAATGGAAATCATGGAAACCATAATATCACTGGTCTTCAAATATCAGGATCATAGTGTTAACAGTCCATTACAAAAAATTCATATAACGAAGCAATTTCATTTGTGAAGTGTTCACACATCTTGTTTGTTATTGACAGCCAAATGGGTACCATATCATGGTATGTGTGTCACAGAGGTAGATAGTACAGTATACATATACGTAGGCAGTTCTACCCAAACTATGCTCATTAGGAATGACCTGGGCCACATGTTCTGTGGTCTGTACAGATATAAGTTTAAACCATCACATTTCATGTAAATACAAAATTTTGTGTATTTCATCATGCAAGACATTTGAATGGGTTGAAGTACAATTTGGTGTGAATGAGCTCATTTCTCAGATGTTGACAATTTTAAGTTAAGCATGTAAGTGAAAGTTGTAGTGACTTCATGAAACAAGATTGAAATCACTGAAATTTGCTGCTTAATGAATGCAAGCAATTATAATGACTCTTGCAATTGCATATAGTTCAGCCAAACAAGCTTTTTTTTAGATCAAGGCAATGTGTCACAAGTCATATCTATCTGGCAAGCATTCAGCCTGTACAATTTTCATCTCTGACCTCATGAATTTGAGTCTCCATTGAAGAACAGCTTGCAGAGAACTTGTCAGTTCTTTGTATGACCAACACCAAATGTGACTGATTATAATACTCGATGGTTCCATCATGCATGAATCACATCTAAGGTTGATCTTCAGTCAGTTTAGGGATTGTCTTGGAAATGCTCATTCATTGACTCAAGGGAACCAAGTGCATTATTGTCAACTCAAATTTTCTATTATTTCCATAACCCCAGCCATATAGAGCTGCACATATCATATACCTTTGCCTGCAAATGTTTAAATTTCGTGGTCATTTCCGGCACAGAGTGAGCAGAGGATCTCAAAGATAAAAAAAAAAAAAAATACTCACTAGATCGTTCCTAAATCTGCCTTAGAATAATAATAATTTATTGGGTTTCTTAGCTAGGCATTTAACAGGTGGTACCACGGATAATGCCCATAGCATAAGAAAAAATTAAACATTTTGTTTTACATATTTCTGTATGTATTCATGAGGCAGGAGAATTTAAGTTGTTTGGTCATTGTTCATTCTATGTGGCAATACATATGCCAGAAGACTTTTGTTTTAATTTGGCTCCGTTTTAGGTGTTTGATGCATAATAGCTGAAGAAAATGGCAAGGTTCTCAGGCAGGGAGAAAACAGCTGGTATAATAGAAAAGCTTATTTTATTTGTTCTCTTCTTCTTCACCTACTCCTGGAATTCTGCCAATGTCACAGGGATGCCTTTGAAGATGAATCCTAAGTTCGAACCACTCACTTACTGACAGCTGTCTCTCTGCCATTTAGCACAATCTGTAGTAAAATTATGGAAATTTTCAGCTATATTACACCATAACTTTTAGAGAGAAATCTGTCAAGTAGTTCCAAGTGAGTGGCATTGGTGGTGTAAAAACAGATCATCAGTTTGGAAGAATATAGGCCTACCGTAACCTGAACTTTGCATAGTAGATTCTTTCTAGGCAACTTGTTTCAAGTAATATTTTCCAAAATTTAAGCTTCAGTGCTACATGTATGGTTCACTTCTATGTTCTATTTGTCCACATAAAGTTAAAGACCCTCTTTGGGTTGTGCAGACATTTACAAATATTGGTCATTTTTTTGTCCTGCATAGAGGAGATAGAGTAAATGTTGACATTTGCCTAGTTTGACACTGATTACTAAAAAAAGTAATCAATTTGCAGTCAACCAAGGTATAAGATTACATTATACTTATGTTTAAGGCTAGCATCTTAGTTTTTTTTTTTCTTTTTTATTGAGTTTATGTTGTGGTATAGGCAATGTATGAACTGTGTATGGACATTTTGAACCATTTGTATATGTTGACTCTCCTTCAACCATGGTAATATGTACTAATATATGTAGAGATTGTATGTTCACCAATATCATAATTGTATGGGGTTTGAATCAACTACAAAAAAGAAACAAATCTAAGACAACACAAAAAAGAGGTGCAATATTTGTATTATTATTATTGAGCTGTTGAAAACTCCACCAGTGCTTTTGTTAGAAAAGATGTTATGCCCACTGTATGTAACGTATCCATGTGCATTCTAAAATCGACCTGCCCACTGTCATACTTCTCAGATCAAGTCACATTGAAAACTTTATCATTTATGTTGCATATGGGAGATAACCAATTTTTGTTTCGTTTTGTTCAAGTAATGGATGAATTATCTCCCTTCCTTTGGATTCTTTCTTTGCCTCAGCGTCAGTCCCTTTGTTTTGGTCCCTCACTTTACATTTTCTGTCAAAAGCACTGGCCAATATCTGTGGAAACAAATTGATGTCTTACATGCAGCGGGAAATAAACTGAATCAACTTTATTTATGTGGACATTTAAGTGATATGAAAAAAAAAGATTATTTAGAAACGCATCAGTTTTCTCCAAAACTACGTATAGTAAGTGTTTGGTCCATCAGTGAGTTATCGTTTGTGTGGAGAGAACCAGCTCTGTGAATTCAGTGATGTAAATGTCATGGCATACATTTGTATGTGATACATTTATTAAATTGAGGAAGGTCACGACAAAGGTGTAGACATTTTATTACAGAGAAAAAAAAAAAGAACCTTTTAATTACTCTATCTGGCTTGGTATTTGCCATACTGACATTCAGTTACGAAGAAAGTAAGGTGGAGAAGATGTGCTTTGTAGGAAATTAAAGAGTGGAATTGCATGGCATTATATGCCTCTGTTGACATTGTGTTAGATCTCAGTTTGGGTCTAAACCACTGTAGTGGCAAGGCCTTTTCCCCTGAATTTGAGATTAATTAATTTTTTTTCCCTCATTCCTTGAGTTCCAAAATACTGCAAATTCCGTCTCCATTTAAAGAAAAGAGAAAATTCAATTCTGATTAAACTTCAAGGAAAAATATTGTAGAAAAATCCAGCATTGGAAATTTTAGGTAAAACACCTAAAGTTTTTAAAATTAGGTTGTCTGTTTATACATCTAGGGCACATCTTACACAGAAATGAGCAATTCAATTATAAAAGATATCGCTATAATATGGCAATAAGGAAAACAGAAGCCAATACATCAAGGAAGTATCAAGCCAAATATCTGCATGTGGTTAGACAACAGTTGTTTCACTGATACAGGAGTTGCTGTGATGTATGTGATAGTAACAGCTGTATGTCCTATGTCTGTACATAGAATTACTTACATACGTACATAAATATGTCTGCAATCTGTCAGTGAATCAGTTAGATTGACTGAATATTCATATTATAGAATGGTCCAGTGCATGGAGTGAGATTGGCTGATGATACAGTTTGTGTGCCCCTGATTGCATGTTGAGTTTTGTATGTTGTGAATAAATAACATATAAATGATTTCGAGGACGAAACAAAACAAAAATGATGAAAGAAAACCAACTGAATGTGTTCAAAAAAAAATATTTTTGGTCTTTAACAATGGCATTCAACCTTTTGTTGTAGTTGTTTTTTTTTTTTTTTCATTTTCATCCTTTCAGTGTTGAGTAAATTCACTGATGTTTAGTTTGTCATATGTCTATGTTACCAAACTGGGATAGAGAGGGGATTATGTCCTACTGGCTGAATATTCCAAAACTGTTTAAGAGAAAAATTAGATTTGCTTGAATAGCAATTCAGCTGATTTTGACACCTGATAAGCAAAGAAATAATTTTTATTAATGAAAAGGAAATAACTTCATCTGCCAGTAATTGCTGCAATATAAGCTATTTTCTTTTAAAGATTTATCTCCATTATATACACTCCGTAAAAGTTATGTTCGCCTTTCTTGACATGGCTTGAGTAGCTGGTCATCTTTGGCTAAATTCCATTTCCAGTGATAAGATACAATTTAACAAAACTGGACCACAATGGGTGGCCAATAGCTTTTGGAATTAAAATTATGGTTCACAAAGTAAGTGAACATGGAACCAAGTTTCAGATTTTAGTTGTAAAGTATGATATAAAACAATGGTTGGTACCTTTTCCCCAGAGTTGCTTGACAGCATATGTCATCTCATGACTGAAGGAAGGCTTACATCAAAAATGTACTTAACTTTGTGGTTTTTTGGGGGGTTTTTTTCCCACTGTCCATGAATTGCCCTACTTAGGAAGAAATAAGTTGTGGAGAAGGAAATAATGTTATAGATTTCCTATCAAACCTTCTTTGTTATACAATGCAATGCAAAAGAGATGGATCTAGGGCAGATTTAAAAAAAAACAGAGTTTGAACTTTGTCTCTGTAGTTATGTATTCATGAATTTTAAGATTGTAGCAATAAATATGATAAAACAAATACATGTACACGAGGAGCTTAAATCAATGCTGCCCAGCTTAAGGATATTTCAAGCAGTGATTATCTGAATGGAATGCATGTAAGAAAATTACGGAGGCAAAAAAGTCAGAAAATAACTGAGGAGATAATAGGAAATCACCTTTGATGATTCAAAATTCCTTTTTATTGGTTCTATTGTGTAGATTGATTGGGGATGAACTGGTGGAGTGTTTGTTTCATTATTTTTCATATTTTATAAATCTTTTTTTTTTGCTTATGTACAATTGTTTCCCTGTTTGTTTGCCTGTAGGTAAGGCTAATAAAGCGCCAAGCTGTTTTATGACCTCTGCCTTCTCTATGATTCTTACAATCTTGCTCTTATTGTCATTTGTGCATGTTCATGTAATGTCACACTCATATGATGACTGTCCAAGTCATTTTGCTGACATGAGGATAGACAGCTTAAGTTAAACAAGTCTAAGGGCATGAGACCTGCTTGTGTGCATTGTAAAGTCAATAAAGGCATCTGTCGAAAGGGACAGAAGCCAACAAATAGAACTGATTTATCAATGCAAGGGAGATTATTCATAAAATGTCATATACAAGAAAGAGATTATCTCAACAAAAGTATTTGATTCTGACTATTCTGGGCCAACTATTTGTGGCCATAAAGTTTGTCGGGCTGTCAAGACAAATTTCAATAGAAGTTCCTTGCCATAAGACTTGAGACTACAGAGTTTAGTACTTCTAAATTGTATTAACTCACAGTATATTAAAATTTGTCATCATTTACTTACTTTTCAGCAAAATGAGATATGACAGAGTTGATATGCCAGAATTAAAACAAGGGAAAAAGATTTACATTGCCCCTTTTAAATTCATTGAGTTTATTAAGTTCACAGAGAAAAAAAAAATGAACACACAAATCGCAAGATAAAAAAAACTTGATAGATAGTTTGCAAGCAATAATTGTAAAAAGATACAATGTTCATTTAAAAAATGACAATTTCATCAGCATGAAAGAACCTTTTGTCAACTCAAAACAATATGACATGAACAGTAGAGTGCAATGCTATTAACAAAAAAATTCATTGAACAATGAACAAGACACTGCAGAAGTAAATCCTGTTCTTCACGTACGTGTATTTTGCTTGGTTAAGTTACAGTCACTACAGACTTCATTTACACCTTTCAACATCCATTTACCTCTTTGAGGGGTCTGAGCATAAATGACATGACTTGAAAAAAAAATGCAAACAAAAACAAATTTTTAAAAATATGTTATCAAATCGTCTCATGCACTTCCATTCATTCCCATTTTTTTGTGCATAACTTTTCATTTGTTTTTAAAAAACTCATCAAATTGTTATGACTCTATTCACATATGCTACCTGGACAACATGACCAACTGGACAACATGACCAACATTGCATTTTAAAAAATTGCGATTAAAAAAAAAGAAAAATCAACATATGCATGCTTTCTAAAATTTCTTGGAAGTTTCATTGCAAAATTCTGCAAATCCATCTCTAGCCTTTGTGAAACAACAACAAATTATTGATATCAAAGTTCTGACTCTAAAAAATTGGAATTAAATAAAAGCAACACAAGAGTCTATTTACATGCAAACAAATAAATTCTGTTTCCATCTAGCAGTACTTTTAACATAAACTTCACAAGACTCATGTGAAATTCCTGATAAATTAGACTAATAAAAAGCTGTAATATAAAGCAGCTGTCAGTATGACTACTTACATTCAGGACTGATCTCCTCGCAAACCACATAAATTGCAACACTTGACTTACAAACACTAGAAATACCGGATGCTCATCATCAAACTTGGTCTAGATTGATGTATTTGTGCCAGCCTTTGTGCAGAGTGTGAGATGTCAAAACATATTCAAACCATTCTTGCTTTTCTTGAAAGTTGCCCTTCAGGTAGGCCTACATGTTCTTGAAGAAAATTTCTGATGTATAACTATAAGATAAGCAAAACCGACATTTTCTTCTGTCATACAGACACTGAATTACAAGTTATAATAATTATGTAATACTCTACACAGTCTTTAATAAACAACAGAAAGCATTTATGTGACAATATGGAAAAACGAACACATATTCCAATAATGTTTAAAACAAAATCATATTCAAGTACCAGAAAATGTGTTGTTTTTCAACTATAAAATGTTTGTACATCTTTTATTTTACTTCATGTTTGTGCCAGAAATCCCAACATAACTGTTTCTCCATCACATATCTCAATTCCGAGGCAGACATAAATGTCTCTTTCCAGATAAAAATCAGTCATAAGTTGCTGGACTCATGAAAATGGAGGTGAAATGTGATGATCTGATATCAATGTTTTTTATCTTATAGAAACAGAGAATACATATTATAAGTACATCAGGTTGTTGTACATGTGTGTGTGTGTGTGTTGGGGGGGATGCCCAAACACTATAACTAGCCTATGAATGATTTTGTAAATTACATATTATAAAAGATGTGACAAGATGAAATCAGGTTATAGTCAAATTTTGAGCATATGGAGTTATTGGTATCACAGTGAGGAGTTTATTCATTTTCACCTTCTGCTTGTGAAAAATTTTTTGTTCTACCTTAAATAGAAACTGGGGTATTGACAGTTAATGATGATGGGGCTGACCTGTTGCAGCAGTTAAAATTCCGTGAGAAAACGGCTGATCACTTTTGTAAAACCTCATTAGTCCTTATTAATCCATGACACTAAATTACAAATTTTGGGCTTCTGCTCAATCTATTTCAGCAAATTCAACTCTGAAACTGCATTCTTCGAAAAAAACAAAACTGCCCTAAAAATGAATTCACTGTTGAAAAAGACATGATTTCTCCAACTGCCTGAGTTTGACGAGCACCTGATTTTGTCGTGTTACATCTCATATAGAAACAAAAATGTTATAGTTATACTGCATTCTTAACTATCATTTCTTGACCATGAATACATTACATATCATTCTAGAAACATTAACACTCTCGCAGTCCTCCTGAAAGAAGAGATGTGATAGAAGGTCATGACCCCTTGTCCCTTGCTTGTACCATCACATGTGACACTTGATAAAATTAATCATTTCCTTTCATTTTTCCTCAATGGGTATTTTCAAATTTATTTTATTTATATTTTGTGTCAAATTATGAACTTATCTGACACAAGATTCATAGGAAAACAAATCTGAAAACCTCTTTCAAGGAAGAAAAATGGAAAAAATATCAAGTTTAACCTTAGACAAAGCATTCAATGTGAAGATAGAACCACGGGACAAAAGGTCATTACCTTTTATCACTGTTTAAAACACAATACAGTACCTCAGGTAGAGCTGACAATTGGAAGGTATGGAAAAATGTGAAATGAATCTGGTGAAAGAAATTGAGGACAAAAATAGCGAGGCTTTTAGTACTGACTTCACAACAGTGAATCTTCCCAAAAACAGATGATAAAGTGAATCTTCCCAAAAACAGATTTGGTGGTCAAGTCGACAGTAAGATGATTAAGTGGGATTGAAAAAACCTGAGATAAAAAAAAAATTATATGCTCAAACTTTTTCTTTCAACATTTACATTTTAATTACATTTTTGGATCGCACTGCTAAAATTAGTATTACACTGCTTTACTGACAGAAATACCAGCAAATTACATTTCTGTGAAAGTAAAACACAATGTGACAGAACACTCTTGGCCTGTCCACCCCCATGAACAGAAAACAAAAGATGTGCAGATGCATTATATAATTACTCTAAGCTCAACACGTCTTGGTCAAGATTTGCATCCTGGTGCCTAAATATAGAAGTATATATATCCAGTTTGAAGAATGATGGGGATCACTGGATCATAGAGCTCTAGTTCACATTGGAATTCTTGAAAATGTCTAGAAAACAGCATAAATCTAAGCTGAAGATTTCATTCAACGTCCATCATAATTATAGTCTCATGAAAATTTGTATTTCTGTTCTGATGTAAAACAGGGTGCAATGAGTCCCATGACACACTAGCTCCAAAAAAAATAAACATCTGGAAACCGAGATGACCAGCTGTCATTGAATCAAGTTCCCCTGACATTATAAAACAAATTCACAATTTCATTTGTAAAAAAGAATTGTTACCAGATCAAAGTATGAACACTCCCTTTCACAATGAAATGATGATCTGAACACTAAATGGATGACCAAGTCTCTGATACTATTACCAATGAGAAAATGTTTATATAAATTTTGTAATGTTTCTCATTCTGGCTTCTACACAATATATAGGGCCGCTGTTATATCATCATGAAAAAAACTTTTGCATTTACTATGATTTTTTTTTTTTTTTTCTGAAGGAACTAATTCTGTCGCAAACATTAATTCTTATAAAAGATGACATGAAGATGAAAAAAAACCAAAAGTATAACATTATCATTTTAACAATATTACAGAAACTGAAATTGTTTCCTTTAAAAATTGTTGCATGACAAGAAATGTGCCGCATCAGATCAAAGAAAATAAACACCATTGGCAAACACAAGAATAATAACTGCCAACCAACAGAAGACACCGAGACAGTCGTCGCAGGTGACTGAGAGGCATAAAGAAAACTGGCAATAAATTCATTCTCTTTCTTCTTAGAATTCTTAGTCTTTAACCCTGATCGTTGGTACCTCCTGATGAGTGATGCACCAGTCCTCTCCATCCATTCTGGTTATGAACCAAGGCCTGAGTTTCTGCAAATCATCCTTTCCATCAATTCCAGTATGTTGTCTCTCAGTCTGTTCCTTTATCCTCATCAGTATAACTAATTAATAATTCCATACAATGTAACAGGTTCCCTCTTTTGACTGTTGGGGAGTTATAACTTGCCCATATCTCCCACTAATAACTTTATGGAATGTTATGAACAGGCAAAGTGGTTTTTGTTCACACCCGGACATGGACAGTATATTATATGCATGTTATACAAACAGTAATGGGTTTTTTCGTACAGGATTTACAGTCATATTGAAGTCAATGAAACATAGACAATATCTGCATTGCAAAATATACAATGATTTGTATGGCAATTCAACATTTTCAACTGCCCTGACAGTGACTGATACCTCAAATTCATAACTTTGTGATGTAATAGAAAGTAACGAGATGCAACCGAGTGAAATCAGACACTGGTCAATTTAATGACAATTTTTGGGCATCTATACAGTTATAACCTGTGGTGTGTTAACTCAGTGATTTGTGCTGTGGCCTTTGGAAGCAGAGGTCGGTGATTCGAATCACAACGGTTGCATGTTGTATCCTTTGGAAAGATACTTAATACACAATTTCTCTCAGCACACCCATCTGTAAGACGGGTACCTGATGTATATCGGGTAAGTATAGTGGCACTGCACTGCGGCTACGCCGTCTGAAATGGCCAGCCCAATTTTCCCTCTTGGGGGTCAAGGTAAGGTACTTTTACTTTAATGGCATCACAGTGACCCTCATTCATTCCCTTTCTTTCTGGGAAAAGTCTTTGTTTTATCTCGTGTTGAAGGCAAATTAAAGACAATAGATGACCTGCTGCTGCCGCAGAATTTAGTGAGAAAATAGCTGATTGCCTCTCTAATCTTCACAAATCTTTATCTGGGTCATATCACTAAAAAAAAAAAAAAAAAATTAAAATTTGAACCTTTACTCAAAATATTTCAGCAAATTTAACTCTGAAATACTTTTCTAAATGGACATAGGGATTCGTACTGTGAAACAATCCTTCAGTTGTCTCAATTTGATGAGTGTCTTATTTCATCGCCTCGCCTCTCCAATACAGATACACGAGCCTGTATCATTTGCTGATCATCAAACAGTAGTACAAGTAATGAAAAAAAAAATTTACCTTGGAAACAAGATTCTGTTTATTCATTTGTATGAGCCTGATATTCTTGCTGTTGGTGATTAACAAGATTAACTTTGTACCGATTGTTTCAGAACTCCACTCCAAATCCAAAAATTAGGCAGTATCATAAAGGGCAAGTACCTCAATACAGTATATTAACATTAATTAAGGTGGGTCACCTTCTTAAGTCTTTTTTTTTTTAATTCACTTCCAAGAAAACGAAGCCCAAATGAAATATGACATACCAGTCAACAGTGAAACTTAGCAGTTCTAACTACAACAACTGCATCTTAAAGTGACTTCAGGACTTATACTTTTCAAGCTATCAAATATGAGATTTCAGTTACTGGCAGAGAGAATGTGGTCACAATTTTGACATGACATAAAAACAGAACAGAGGCACAGTCAAGGTAACAAGCATTGTTTACAAATATTTGAAATATTGACAGTGAGGACAATCGAGAATCATTATCATTGTTTATACACATACACCATATACACGTTCATCAATACATATAAAAGTACAGGATAGCTCAGACCTGCTACATGCTCTATCAAGAAAGGCTGGAAATAGATTACAATGTCATTTTGAAGAGGAGAGGTATTGAAGATGAAAGGTACACAGAATAAATTTTGACACCTTACTGTTACATACTGTTGGACTATCAGACCTAAAATAAACCAAAGTTCAGACTGTGTGATACAGACACAGTAACAATTAGTGACATTTGCCACATGTGGTTTACGAAGCTCACAAGTACTGAGGTTCTAATTCCTACCTAGCCAACTGTGGTAGATCTAGATCTAGATCTATGGATTTTGAACTGCTTTCAACAGCCAGTCCATTATCTTTTCCAGTTCGCTGGCTTTGTGGCTCTTTTTTTTTTATTAGCTCTGATACATAAACTGTATCACATAAACAGAACTTTAAATCAGCCAAGCATTAACAGGCTGTTCTAACAGTGCTAAATGGGCTGAGTGTGGAATATTCAGTACAAGAGCCTTGAATGGCTTGCTTTTGTTTGTTTCTTCTCACACAGGTCTAGATCTAGATTCTAGATCTAGACTCTAGATCTAAATTCTATCTATATGCAGTGCTGCGAAGTCCGCGCCTCTATTTTTAGCTACTCTGCCTAAATCTCGCGGTATCCCGTTCCTGTATTCAAATGAGGTAT
>JBCAUA010065294.1:0-11183 GCA_038406235.1 Peronia verruculata
CTTCCATGTGCGAGCCAATACAAAATTGTTTCGCCTTTACTTTGTGGTGCAACTTTTTTATTTGCCTATGCTTTCCCATTGCAACACTAGGCCCAGATAGACACTCCGGTATTATTTTTATTGCTTATTATCATCATTCAGACGTTTTGAGAAGTTTTCCAATTAAGATTTAAGTCTCTTGTGTGGTTCGGTTTTGTATTTGCCTATGTCTAAACGGATTTTTTTTTTTTTTGTCACTAGTTTTTGTGCGTGTATGTGGTTGTTTGGGAAGATCCAGAATTGAAGCAGTCAAAAAGCATAATACAGGACACAGGTGCTTAGAGTTCTTTCTTTCTTGCTTTTTTTTTTTCGTTTATACTTTCTTTCTTGCTGGCTTGTTTGCTTGCTCTTTCTTCTTTTTTTTTTCTTGTCCTTTCTTTCTTTATTCTTTTTTTGGTCTCTTTCTTTCTCTATTCTTTCTTGCTCTCTTTCTTTCTTCTATTCTTTCTTCTTTGTTTTGTTTATTTTTATTCTCTTTCATGGTATCTTTTCTTTCAACTTTATTAGTATTTTCATTTCTTTCTTTCTTTTTTCTTCTTCGTCTTCTCTCAATTTTCATCCTTCGGTCATTTTGTTTGTTTGTTTTTGTTTGTTTGTTTGTTGTTGTTGATGTTGTTTCTTTTTTGCACATCGATTTCCTTTCTTTCATTCTCCTGTTCATCTTTTTTATCTTTTTACTTTTCACATCAATTTCCGGTGCTTCTGGAAAGTCAAAAAAAAAAAAAAAAACGGAGACACAGAACAGCCGTGAGCACTTCAAAGATATCGCGGATCCTCTTGCCCTTGTAGTTGAGCTTTGAATTTCCGATTGCAACCCACTTGAATGGTGGAGCACGGCATGTAGCATGCGACTGAATGGCTTTCAACTCGGATTTCGATCATTATTTCAGTTTTTGAGACTCCTTCTGAATTTTCTAAACCTTCTTTGGGTATTTCGAAATCCTTGGCTTGTTTTTGACCGGCCCTGTTACTTGTCTTTCCCAGACACAAGAGGCATTGAGCAAGCGCAGTGGAGAAAAAAAAAAAAAAAAACGAAGAATTTTTTTTCGCTCTTTGCTTGAAGTATATTACATGAAAAACTCTTTAAAAATCTACGGTATAAGGAACATGTTTTTGTTTTTCGTGAGCTCAGTTTTCTATTGCTCTTATTTCCATTTTCTGCATTTTGAGAAAGTTGATGGTCTATATTTTAGCAACTGCCTTTGCACATAGGAGGTAGGACAAAATGATTTTGTAAAATCTATCTGTTTAGGCAAGTGATCGATGAAATATCCCCATCATATGATAGGTTTACTCTTTCATATGACATATTATTACATAATGTTATCTCCAAATAACTGAGCTCGCGTTTTCTTTTCCTTTCTTTTAGTTTTTTAATCGTAAGACTTTTTATCTTTTTTTATCGTTTTATCTTTTTGCTGATCACTCTTTCAACTTTCAAGTCTAGAGGTAGAAGTGACTTTTTTTTCTTTTCCACAGTGCTTATTCTAGATATATATATCTGCGTGTATGTATGGGTGTGTGCGTGTGTGTATTTATTCAACACCCATTGTCTCTGGCTGGTTGAAAAGCAGTCTAAAATCTACTTCCATTAAATATGCTTGGGCAGTGCATCAATCTAGTGCAACATTAATGAACTATTAAACGAATGCACGGCCCATTGCTTGTGTACTCAATGAATATCTGATTGTATCGATACAATTTATCTCCGGTTTGAATAGCCTTCATTTTTGTTTTGTTTTGTTTTGTTTTGTTTTTCACACTGGCTTTGCTGACTTTTTTATTTTAGTTGCTATGGGAACATTGTCAGGTGTTTTATTGACATCAATCTGCAGTTTCTAACAACATACCCCTTTCTAAACTTCTTTGGCTTGGTGAAGAAATACGTAACAACGCGGAGGGTTTTTTCACTGCACAAAACCTCATATCCGGGACACAGAATTCTATGCAATTTTCCCTTAAGGTCAGTGAGCCCAGTTCGAGAGCCCAGTTCGAGCCTAATGAGGTTATATAGTTCATGCAAAATAAATTATTGATAATAACTGTCCTCTATTTTCCACGATATAAGCAGGTGTCGCTTTTCTCTCAAGTTGTTATAGCTTCATTCACTCTCTCTGTGTCATAATTGATGATAAGCAAAAGAAGGGATAAAGAGAAAGAGAGACCATAGGGGAAGGGTAAGAGCTAGAATAATAATTAACTTATTGTGTTATTCATCGTGATGATTAATGATGTGTTTCCAAAAATGTAATCCTGAGACCAGTTTAGAATTGTCAATGGCCTAGCATAGTGCATTCATTTCTAGTTATCGAAGTGCTTATCAGATAGATATATCCACCTCGTTTCTTCCAGTCAAATACATATATCGAACAGAGAACTGTTGGGTTGAGAAACAGTTATTTTTTTCTATTACTTGTTCTGTCTGCGTTTCATTTGTTAATGGCATGTATTCAAATTGAATTTGTACTGGCTTATACCTCGAACCGAGTTTATTCTGGTGAGAGACCGGAACAGAGGAATAGAGTTAGCGAAACTGATGGCCTGGGTGGATAATCGATGTCCTCATTATGGCACAGGCTGCTAGAAATGAGAGAAATGGAGATTCCCTTTAAACTTAATTTGGCGACTCTCTAATGTCCACCACTGGATGTGTTCGCCACGAGACATCCGCCGGAATTGATGACGGTGCAAATGACGTTTTGACCAAATCTTGTGTGATGGTTCTCGAATGTTACCACAGTCATGCGCCGGGGACGAGACGAGGGCGGACTGAGGAAATAAGTGATAGAATTCTGGACTAATTTTATCTCTATCGAAATACAAGGCACAATGCCGACTTTAAGAATTCTAGTCCACCACCAACGTTTGGGTGCATTTAAAATTTGCACCCCCCCTTTTTTCTTTTTTTTTATTGCCTTCAATATATATATATATATTTCCTCTCTCTCTCTCTCTCTCTCTTTGTATGTGTTTAAATGAAATGAACTTAAATAAGCAAAGAAGAAGCAAAATCTTTGGCAATGGGAGCACTAAGGGACATCAGTAAAACTGGCTAGACAGAGTAAACAAGAGCGGAAACAAGACAGAAATATCATAAGAGAGATGGACTCGTTAGATGGTTTGCAGTAAATATGACGAAAATCACACACACACACACACACACACACACACACACACACACATACACACACACACACACACATGAAAGAAATCAGATTTTCATCCCTGCCCCCGCTATGTTTTAAAGTAAAATCTTAAGTATTTTTATCGTCTAGAATTTTTCTCGTGCTTAATTTTACGGAGATAAATTTAATAACTATCACATGTTATTCGATTATGGAAAACCCATTTAGAAGCATGATACATGTACCAGAAAACGTCGGTCACTCCCCGCCTCACCCCTCCCCCCCCAACACATGTAGGCAGTGATTTGTCCCTCAAGGAAAATCCACTCCAGGAGACTGCTGCATAAATATTGACGTCAGTCTTAATGTGAGCGACAAATTAGATATTCATTTACTCATATACTCATCCAGGAAGTAAACAGTTTACAAATCATAATGGACTTATCAGCAGACCATTCCTGGTGAGTAAATATCTTGTAATGGGCAGGTAATCAAAAGGTTGGCGGACATAATATATGTCTGACTTGATTATATTATTATACAGGCACGAATCAGGAGAAGATGGAGCTATTGAAGTTATAGAGGAAGAGGGTGAAATCTGTCACATTAAATGACAACATATTGTTATAATGCAACGACAATGTTATTAACACGACATTGTTATTATTTTTATTGTGTTAGGGTTTAACGACACATCAACACGATTATGGCTATACTGTGTCAAACACGGTATGATACGTTTACACGTCAAGAAGAAGAGAAGAAAAAGACAGCGGGACTGAAGATATGAGCAAGGAGAGAGAGAGAGAGAGAGAGAGAGAGAGAGAAGAGATGTTACACCTGGAATGTCGAGGATGGCACTCCATGGGAGACACCCCATTAGCACGACATGAATGAAGCACGCATCCTTGGCTGGAATAATGGTCATAGTTCCCACACATAGATCCGACATGATTTTATCATAAAAATGATTCAGAGAAAGGTAGTATTTTTTTTTTTAAAGAAAGAAGGGCGTGGGAGGGGGAAGAGAGGCGGTGGGAAGTCTATCATTGAGATTTGATCAAATTGTTAAATACAAACTGAAAACTGTTATTTTCTATCATTGAGATTTGATCAAATTGTTAAATACAAACTGAAAACTGTTATTCCGGCATGCCTGACGCGTTTGGGCATGACTCTTGAGATCGAAATCGCAAATAATGAGTCAGGTGACGGTTGGTCTTTGGAAGGTTCGAGAGGGTGAGATTTAACTTTTTAAGTTTGTCCAGTTTTCTGTAATGTACTCATTCATAGTACAGCCAAGAGGCGGAAATCCACGAGGAGAGAGAGAGAGAGAGAGAGAGAGAGAGAGAGAGAGAGAGAGAGAGAGAGAGAGAGAGAGTTCGCAACTTGTATGAAATGAGACCAGCCACCAGACTTAACAATCGCGCTGCTATTCAAAATTCCCTGGCCTACATTTAAACAGGTTTGGCACATTCTCTTATAGGTCGATATTTTGGGAAAAAGACTAAGTCTTGATGTGTTTAACAGCCTTACCGTCAGTGTTGTTCACTGCTTGACTGTGGGATAGAGGGCTGTTTTCAGGTACGGATAGTAACCAACGTAAGTTTTTTTGCTTGTTTGATATTGTTTTCTCTGTTACATTATGGATAGTATATATCCAACTGGAATTGTAATATGTTGGTAGTGATGGGGGTAGTGTAGTCATTGTGTTTTTATTGTTCTTTCTTACATCTATGACGATTATCTTATGTAATACTGAATACTAAAGCAGTACTGAATACCAAAGTAATACTCAATACTAAAGTAATACTGAATACTTAAGTATTAGTGAATCCTTAAGTAATACTGAATACTACAGTAATACTGAATACTAAGGTAATACTAAGTGCTAAAGTATTAGTGAATACTAAAGTAATAAAAAATACTAAAGTAATACTGAATACTACAGTAATACTGAATACTACAGTAATACTGAATGCTAAAATATTAGTGTATACTAAAGTAATACAGTATACTAAAGTATTACTAATTACCAAAGTTAAGGCGATACAGTTCTCTGGCAATATTGTATCTCTCCTTATATATCCAGAAAAGAGAACATGACCACTTATTTTGTCCACAATTATGTTCCCTGTCTTGACCATGGGAATAGCTATTTTGAAACTCAAAAATGTAATGTTCAATGCTGTTTGCCATAGTTTGCTTTCATTTCATATGCCATTCGAAATTGGGATGCCTAATGTAAAATTTAATAACTGTTGAGTATCTGCCATTATTTTAACTTACACAGTGGAGAAACAAAGTGCTGTCTTGTCTGAAGGGGACAATAAATTGTGTTCGAAACGTCAAAGCTAAGAGGATCGATAAATGCCGCGACTGGTGATTCTCATGCCGTCTGTTGCGTGGAGTTTGGATTGCTCCACCTAGAAATGTCACGCTGATATTGTCACGACAGACAGGCAAAGACGTGTTTAAAATGCTAGAAATTTCTTGTATTGGGTACTTGGGTTTTTGTCATCTATACACTGATCTGCACTGTAGTGGTGAAGCAAAGGTCTCCTGTACAAGCTATGTTGGGCAGGACAAAAATATCATAAATAAATTAATAAAAACTAGATAAAGAACACAAGAGAACACGAAAAAAACGTGATGTAGGAAAGACAAAGGCTAGGGATCTCCAAAACATGAAGTTAGAGGCAGTGGATAAAGAACAGGCAAAGAACAAAGACGTTGAAAATAACACCCATACCAGTATGCATCCCATACCGGTATGCCGAGCGCGTTTAATGGTATCTGTTACAAATATTTATGTTACTATGAATGGCGGTCTCTGTTCGGGTTACTCATAAGAAACGGTTTAGCAGACTACACACACAGACAGAAAGCACTCGACGTGGGCTCGGTCGGTCTAGGTTGATTCTTTGTACATAAATCTAACGCAAGTTGCTGTGACATCAACGGTAACTCCGCGTGACGTCAGTGTGCGATATTTTTAACACAGCAGGATGTGCTATATCATCACCTGCTGCGCATGCAGGACGAGCGAGCCAGCGAACCAGCTAGCGAGTTCCTGAGGTGCTGAGGGCTGCCTGGGCTTATGAATGAGCTGCATAGCTGCGCCGGGAGCCTGGGGTGCAAGGAATCTAGGTCAAGTTCAATACCTCATCCCTGGCAGGAAGAAAGCGCGAGGCTTAACCTTTTTACATACAGAGTTTTTTTTTTCAGCATAGTATCAGAACAAGATGTATCTGGCCACATGCTAGGACAGACATAAATAGATACAGACTATTTGTGAGAATTAGCGGAGCATTTAATACCTGGCCGGGCGAGTTTACAAGCGAAATTGCCTGCAGAACCATCATACCGCAGTATGATCTCCATAAAGATCCTCTGACAACTGTGAAGAAAAGAAACTCATACGGTAAGGCCATACTAGATCCAGGGCCCTTTCATAAAGATGTGCTACAGGAAACAGTTAGTAGACGAGAAACGAAAACGATAAAAAAAAAACGGACCCACAATATCAGGATTGGACAAAGAAAACAAGTGGCCCACTCCCACGACAGATGGAGAAACAGGCGGTGCCCTGATGACCTTAGAGTTAAGGGCTGAAAAAGAAGATAGGAAGATCAGCAAGGCGTTCCGAAAAATGCTCTAGAAATTGTTTGCTTTGTTCCGGAACTTTTGCCCAATAACAGCCCGCATTGTCTCCGAGGTATCATTGAGTTTATGTGTGAGCGCTTGTTTATTTTCAAAGCTCTTGGGTTTCATGATATAGATGGGGCAGTTGACAGTGAATATAGAGTCCATAACTTTAGCAGGCAATTACTAGACTTTTTGGCTGTTTCCAGTGTCTTTGTTGGTCACATTGTTTTGTTTTGTTTTTATATTTTTATTTCATTTCAATTTTCACAGAATAGATACCCCAGTTCTCTGCCCGCTAAGGTGTCTGATGGACAAATTAGAAGACTAAAAAATAAAGTTCTATGCGCTCATGTAAACAGATTGCTTTTCCTGGTTTGAATGAAACAGAAAATCTGGTTGTACAAGGGTTAAAGAAATACCAGACTCGTGCGTAATACGCACTCCACTTGAGTTTCCCTAGTCGGTGCTTGTTTCTTTCTTTGAGTTCTTTCGTTCCTACTGTGAGATATGTAAGACAGTACTTGTCACGATAAGGGGGAAACAGACCAGACAAACGAAACACAGACAAGCCTGTTGGACGAGGCCCCGCCGTGTTGGGTTGCATAGCTGAGTTGTTTTTCCCTCTCTCACTCTCTTTGTTGTCTACCGAGTTTTGGTTGTTCATATCATAGTAAGTGGGAACGTGGAACTTTCAATTTGGCTGAAACTTTGGGCTACTTGCATATACTTTTTTAAACAAATGCACTGACTACAGTACTGCGACGAGATGGTCAAAGTAAAGCCAGTTGTCAATAGTAACTCTAGGTTTCTTGCTCACACCAATCAAATTGCATCGTTCCATTAAACTCGGGTCATTGGACTAGCCCTTCTAGACCTAGATTCTAGACAATAGAAGCAAGACGTTCCACACTAAGTCAAGCATAATCAGGAAAGCTAAGAGTAGGGTAATATCTAGGATTAGGATTACATTTAGGGTGAATGGTAGATATTCTAGGACACACCTGTCGCCGCAGGAGCCTAGAACATCAAGCTATCACAGAGAGGATAGAAGTAAGAAAAAGCAGAGATAGACACAGAAAAATCTACACAGAAAGTCTAAATTCATGGACAACAAACAAACGTCATGACAACAACTCCTTATTGAGGTTGGCTGATAACAGATCCGAGTGGAGAACCATGATCAACAATGTCTGTTCCAGACAGGGCAACAACTGATGATGATGTTAGATATAGGTTTGGGTTAGATATAGGGTAAGGATCAGGATAAGAGTTGAGTTTATTTAAACACTCTGATACGTCTAGTGATAACACTAAGACACCTGATATCAAAACACTATTGATTGGGACTATTTTGTTATCTGACAAGAATAACCTCGTTCGATTGGGAAAAGTGATAATATTTACAGACGCAGAAAGAAAAGCAAAATTAATGCTGTATTTCATGATTTTTGCCAGTCATTTTTGTTAGGTATTTACAGGCCTGTTCATAACAATGCGATGTAGTGTTTGTTTTTCGTAAGCCTTTCAATCCTAAGAAAGTAGGATTATCTGGACTTTTAGAAATTGCCAATGTTTTGCTGAGAAATTTTGTGGGTAAAAATTTGGAATTTGGACATTTTGCCCCGACAGTGGTACTTCGATTTTGAACTGCCAAGGGTTCTTAAGTGTGCGTAACGTACACAAGGGACCTCCGAAATATTATATTCACACCTATTCGAGAGGGCGACGCAGGACTCGCGAGTCGATCCCGGCCTGTTTTTTCCATGAGCAGACGCCATACCCATTGAGCCAGTGCGTCCCCCTTCAATGTAATATTTCAGAGCATTAAAGACTACTGTGTCTTCAGAGCTGCTTTTCTTTTCTTTTCTCTCCTTCTTCTTATCTATCTTTCCTTTTTCTTCTTTCCTTCTGTCTGTCTCTCTTTCTTAATTAAAAAAAAAAAATTCTTTTTCTAGCCGTGTACCTGCTTCTCTTTGTTCTCACACTGTAATGAGCCCATCTGCAAGTCTTCAAGTGTAAGATACCCGCCAATGGAAGATCGCTGTACTCAGTCCTATTACTTCCCTTTACCAGACAAAAGAGGGATTGAACAAGTTATATAAAGAGGGAGAAACCACTTTTTCGCCCTTTGCTTGAAATATACAATGTGAAAAATTAAAAAAAAAAAAAAAAAAAAATAATAATAATAAAATTATGGCCTAAAGAGAATGTTTTCTTCTTGATGCTATAATTTTATCAAATTTTCGGAGATCAGTCTTTCGAATGACAAGAAGTAGAGTTTATTTTTTCCCCTTTCCACTGCTTGCTCAAACACCGCTTTTGCCAGGCAAAGGGAAGTAATAGAGCTGTCAAAATGAGTTCCCTCTACACGAATTCCTCTCTTGGAAACGATCTGCGAAACGATCTCCCATTCAGTGTTCCTATTCAAAACTATTTTTTCTTTTCATCTTCAGTGCGTGCCGTCTGGCCACTGTAGGCTGTTCCACATTCCATTCCGAATTTGATCTCGCCTTATTTTCCTCTTCATTCCTTTCTTAATCTCCCTGCCCCCCCTCCCCCCCTCCCAATCCCTCTCGTGTTCTCTTCGACCTGGAACCACCCCTTCAGCACAGATGAGATGTCAATGAATGCGATATGTGTATTAAGCTAAAATTTCAGAGCACTCAGCTTCTGCTCTTGACGAGAGAAAGGAAGAGAAATTTATTGCACAGTATATCTTTTCGTAGTAAAAAGAAAAATGTGCAAAAAAACTGAAGTAGTGTCTTTGTCTTTTTTTTTTTCTTTTTTTCTAAAGGAGGTTTAACCCTCCAACTGTTAACGGCCAATTGGATCGGCCGTCATTTTCAAGTGTGGTGTTATGGCCGATTTCCGTGGCAACACTGTGATTTGTTACTAGGTCAGTGGGTCAAGGTCAAGACCAATATATGTCAACAAATTGAAAAAAAAAATACATGTTGTAGTTTATGTATGCTACTTTAAGAAAATATATAGTGTGAGGCCTTCTAATTTATTTTGGTAAGCCTGTTTTCAAGTATTTTACAACATAAGGTAAAATCTTTAAATTTCCCTGACACCACAGATTGTTCACTAGCGACACTTGGAGGGTTAAATATACAAAGGAAAAGAAAACATAGCAAACCAACAGCAACAACAAAAACAATAACAAAAAACCTTTCTAAAACATGGAGGAGACAGATCTAGCCCTCTTCACAAAATGCTATGGTATGTTCCTGATTTCGTGTTATCATGTTGCTCAAAGAGCTTGTGGAAACCGGACCCAGAAATTGGGAAAACAGTTGAATACTATTTCATTCAAGCCAAGAAAGCCAATCTGTTCGTATGAGAATTTTAGTCCTGTAATTTGTCCATAAGACACTTTAGCTGGCAAAGAACTGGGGTATCTGTTCTGTGAAAATTGAAATGAAATAAAAATATAAAAACAAGACAAAACAATGTGACCAACAAAGACACTGGAAACAGCCAAAAAGTCTTGTAATAATAATAATAATAAGATGGTAATAACATTATTAATAATCATTTAATGAAAATATAATCATAATCATAGTAGTAAAATAGAAATAGACAAAAATAAACAAACAAACAAACTGGGAAGCAAAACTAGAAAAAAAAAAAAAAAAGCACTCGTGAATGAGCTCAGCTTTCAATTCACCTCCACTATCGCCATATCCCTGCACCCCTTCCAAAAACAAAAGGCCAGAGTAAATAAGAGAGAAATAGGGATTTGAAAGAAAGAAAGAGAGAGCGAGTGAGAGAGAGAGAGAGTGGGTGAGAGAGAGAGAGAGAGAGAAACGATGTGAAAATTTTTACATTATGTTAGATGAGAGAGAGAGTCTGTCTCAAGGAGTAATTGGGAAAAACAGACGGAGAGAGATAGAGGAGAATATGAGACAGAAAGCAAACACAAAACAAGAAAACAAACGAATCTGGACGAAAGCATGGGTTTGGTAGCCGAGGGTGCGGGGGGGGGGGGGGGAGCAAGAGGGGACACGGTCGAAAGCGAAAGATGAAAAAAGAGTTGGTATTGGAACAGAGAACAGCTGCTGCTGTGGGAAATGAATGGTTCGTGGGTGGAAGGTAAATAAGAAGAAATAAATAAGATGAACCAAGACAGAGCAAATATACAAAGAACTGAAATAATGTTAATCATAGACAAAGAGAGAGAATCATATTAGAAAGAATTAGAGGCTAGAGAAGATAGATAGATAGATAGAAAGATAGATATATAGATAGGTAGGTAGGTAGGTAGGTGGGTAGGTAGGTAGGTGGGTAGGTTGGTAGATAGATAGATAGATAGATAGATAGATAGATAGATAGATAGATTGATAGATAGATAGATAGATAGATAGATAG
>JBCAUA010065304.1:0-11182 GCA_038406235.1 Peronia verruculata
TGATGAGCTCTCAAACTTGTCACATCATATAAACAAAGCCACATGTGAGCGATGTTTCCGAGGTCATGTGATTTTGATGAAAATACCTAATTGTGATTACTCTGTCAAACAATCACATGTAAACATCGGTTCTGCTAAACAGGGAGTCATTTATCGTTATTGTGTCCACAACTGATAAAGGTATGTCTTCAGATTGTTCATAAATGTCAGGTGAAACTCTTTCTCTTGTGTTCAATAAACAAGTTTGACAGAAATGAAATGCCTAAAAGCTCAGAGATACTTTCCCTGTTGAGAATATGACTTGCATATTTGTTAAAGAGCGGTGTTCAGTTTTCACCAGCTGTGCTGCAAACAGTCGTTGTATGGATCTCCACACCACAATAATGATAAAAACAAAGCAAATTGCAACTAATATAAAAACAGCTGCAGGTAAGACAGGGAGAAACAGAATGGTTTGTTAGCCTCGATCAGCAGTCAGCCGTATTTTGTTTTTCACTCACAACAATTCAGCCTTCCTTGGATACGTTTTTTTTTTCAGCCGTAAGAGAAATAATTAAATTGTCTTTCAAGCCGTGAATAATTGTGTTGTTAAATAAGGAATAAAGTGTGTAAAAAAACAAAAACAAACAAAAAACAACAAAAAACCACACACACACACACAAACAAACATCCACCCACATTCATGATCAATCAATAAATAATACTGACTGATCAGCGAGCCATCCATCCATCCAGCCATCCAGCCAGCCAGCCAGCCAGACAGCCAGCCAGACATAACATATAGATAGATAGGTAGATAGATAGATAGATAGATAGATAGATAGGTAGATAGATAGATAGATAGATAGATAGATAGATAGATAGATAGATAGATAAAAATAAAATTAAATAGACCGGAACATAGTTTTCATTTCTGCACATTCGTATCATCTTCTACCATCCGTCTATGATCTACCAATCCAGGCTATCAAACCTATCTTTCTCCATTTCTCCTACTATCCATCCACATAAGAAGCTATAGCCCAAACAATGTTCACCTGTGCTGTCACATTTCTCAGCAGCGATGAAAAGTAAAGTAACAAAACGCTGACAAGATCCCAGTTCTTTGCGTGTTAGAAAACTTGCATAAGATCACAGACGTCATGCCAAGACGCTGCTGGCAAATGTGCATACTGACACCAGCAGGAAACGTCGTCTAGCAGCTTTCAAAATGCAGCCTGCTGTTTATTCAAGACTAAGCCTTTAATGAGGCTGGTAAGAAAATGGATTAAAACTGAATTTAGCTCAGTATTCAACACGTCTATCAGCTTAGAGGAATAAAAAGTGGCTAAAAGTGTTGGTGTTTTTGATAGTCACGTTTGTTTATGGTTCGGCCTCATACACTTACGAATTATCAAGCACTTAGCTCAGCGTCGTAGGTTTGACTTATAAATACGCAGACAGACAGACAGACAGACAGAAGGTAAAGACAGGTAACAGACAGAAACAGATAGACAGTGGGACAGACTGACAGACAGACAGATAGACAGATAGACAGACAGACAGATAGACAGCTAGCCACCCAGACAGACAGACAGGTAACGTACAGAAACAGATAGACAGTGGGACAGACTGACAGGCAGACAGGTAGACTGAATGTAAGACAGACACACCTATCAATAGATCGACAGATAGAAGATTTTAGTCATAATAAAATGAAATAGCCCAACCCTTGCTCTCAATTTCATGGAATTTGTTCAGCAAAAGTCCAGCTGTTGAATACTGAGGACTGGTATACAACAACATTCAGTGAGTTAATTTAGACAGAATAATCATTAGTGATAGCTATGTCATGACGTCATATTGAGCTCTTTCAGAAAATGCCAAACTTTGTAAGACACAGAAACTGATGAGCGTAATCGAACATTTGAAACAAAAAAAAAAAGAAAAAGTACTGATCAACACCTTTTTCTTCAAGTACTAGCCATTTATAGATACAAGAATTTGATTATTGCCAAAACATAGGATAACTTATAATCCTGTGCTATCAGACAGATCAAAAGTGTGGCTTAAAATTTGACAACCTGCAGATTCAGCAACGCGATAATAAACAATAATCTTCATAACATAAGCAAGAAGGTAATAATGGAGCAAGGGCATATGAGAAGAAGAAAAGGGGGAAAGAAGTAGAAGAAAACAATGAAGAAAGAATTGAAAAGGAAAGAAATGCAAACAAGCAAATAAGAAAAAGAAAAACGTGGAAAGAAAACACGATCATAATTATCAATGAAAAAGAAAACGATATTAAAATACTGAACCCTGCTACATCTCTTTATCAACGACCGCTTTTACTGACTATCTTTACAGATTCTATTATTTTGTCTGTTGCCAACATTACATTTATATGTGCCATGTCATTGATTCACGATGGCAAATTGCTAAGGATCACATGGTATGAACATTATGCATTTGCCATATCAAACACAGTGCTCAACCTTTGTTTAACTCGGTTATTTGCCACGCGCATTACTCACAGGGGGCCGCCACCTTTTCTTCTTCCAGCCAACAAAGATAAAGCCGCACGCTGTTTGCTCACAGAAATAGACTTTCAGGCGTACACAGTATCTTTTCTACCACTGGACCAGTCTCTTCGTGGAAGATTAGAAATGTCTAGAAGAAAAGGCCACTCTGTTTGTCTGCCTATTTATCCTGACTGTCTGCCTGCCTGTCTGTCCATCCTCTGTCTCTGTCTTCTGTCTGCCTATCTGTCCATCCTCTGTCTCTGACTTCTGTCTGCCTGCCTGCCTGTCTGTCCATCCTCTGTCTCTGTCTTCTGTCTGCCTGCCTGCCTGTCCATCCTCTGTCTCTGACTTCTGTCTGCCTGCCTGCCTGTCCATCCTCTGTCTCTGTCTTCTGTCTGCCTGCCTGCCTGTCCATCCTCTGTCTCTGTCTTCTGTCTGCCTGTCTGTCCATCCTCTGTCTCTGACTTCTGTCTGCCTGCCTGCTTATCAGTCTATTTTTATGTCTCACGGGCTGTCTGTCTGTCTATGCAATCTGTCTGCCGGTCTGACTATTTCTCTGTTTATCTGCCTGTTTGTCTGTCTGCCTATCTGTCTGCCCGTGTGCCTGTGTAAGTCTCGCTCACTTTCCCTCATACAGCCTCACAAATCCCTCCCCTTCCACCCATTCATGACATACAGACACGGGCACCCATATGCGCACAAGCAAATACATAATAAACGCATTGCATGTGGCCAGTACCTCTACATAGATCAGATTCGACCTGTTAGATTAGCAAAGCTCTAGAATCAACGGCTGCTCACATACCAATCTACTAGCATACCCACTCGCCTCACATACCACACGTGCAAGCGAAAATTCATAAAGCCAAGATTTATACGAACAGGTGGTTTGAGGGATCGTGGGAGATTGTCACAGATAGTGAGAAAGCCTGAGAGATCGTAAGTGTAAAAAAATTATGGGAGACCACAAAAGGCATTAAGAATTTCTGGTACGGTTACGGTTTTAATAGGTCTTTCCATCTCCATCTGGTAGTAATCTCGGCGGTCTAGTACAGCACAGCATGTACAGTATGTTTGAACGAGATTGAATAGATCCATATCATTCTATTGGTACAGATTTCTTACATTAAGGATTCAAATTTGTGAAGAGCGTAAGAATGATGACACGACAAAACATCAAAACATCATAATAATTCAAAAGACAATAGAAAATGGCATTCAAGGAAATCAATAGAAAGCCAGAGAACAAACAAACAAACAAACAAACAAACAAACAAACAAACAAGCAAAGAAACTATTCTGGGACCTACTTGTTTTGCTTGGCCAGGAGCTATTTCCCTTGGCCAAGAACCTTAGAGAAAATGTTCCTTTTATGATCATTGGATTATTGATGTTAATCATCACGTACGTACTGTCACAGATACTGAAGTGAACTGGTACGCTATGAGTTTCTGTGTGATTACTCTTTGATTGATGAATCCCACCCCCCTCCCACTCCCTCCCCCTCCCACCGCCACTTCCCGAATATACAAGCATTGCCGAATTAAGGTTGGAATCCTCAACATTTGAGAGGAATAGACGGATGGAGATAAAACCACCGGACACCTGTGGTTACCAAGGGAGACTTATTCCAAATGACAATTCAGAACCTGATCACAGTCTAAGTGCAGTGAAACATAAGTGGCCATAGACTAGGGGAGGGGGTGTTGCTTGTAGAAAATTTAAGCTTCTCCAGAAACCCCAAAATCTTACAATGATGGCAATCATAATGAACAGCAGCCAAACGCTGCCCAATTCGAGAAGATGGTTGATATGCGGAATGCCCGGCGCCTCATTATGTCTCTTCTCCCTACTCTCCAAAATAAATCTGAGATAAAAATGACAGCTGGCGGGCCATCTAGACATTACAAGATATAAATCCCAGCATGGCACTGGCAGATTGGCAGTCAAAGACATGGAAGTAGTGGGAGAATATCCCTTGTTTATTTTAAACTGCATGTTTCTCTCCAGGCTAACAACAGGTGTATATAATTGTCTGTGAGACCACATATGTCCTCCCATCTTGTCCATCTAGGCATTCATTCATCCGTCCAGTTATCCGTCTGTTCATCTATCCGTCTCTTCCTCTGTTCTTCTTCCTTCCTTTCCTCCCTCCCATCCATCCATCCATCCATCCATCCATCCATCCATCCATCTATCCATCCATCCATTAATCCATCCATCCATCCATCCATCCATCCATCCATCCATCCATCCATTCATCCCCTCCCTGCTTCATTCCATCTCCCCCCTCCCCCATTGCCATTATTCCTCCATTAACCTGTCACTCTTTCTCTCCATTGCTCTGCAGCTTTCTCTGTTTATCTAATTTAAGCCTCCATGAGACATTCCTCTTTCATCACACATGTTTGTAATGTACGAATGTGACAAAAACAATATAAAAAATGAAAAAGCCAGATAAATAAAGCCTGCAAAAACAAACAACACACACATACTCATATGCACACACACATACACAAACACACATACACAACTAACTCCAGGTAAAATCATTACATCTGATGCTGATCTAAGAAGTGTAAAGGTAAGCCGTTTTTATAACCAAAACTGAAAGATGGAAAGAGAAAAGTGAAACCAGAAGGCAGCTGATCGCTGCAGTACAGACTTGAAACCCGTTCTCTTCAATAAACCTCACATATATAAGAAACATGAAACAGGACTGCTAGAGCGCTCTGTTAGTTCACTGAAGCCATGAAATTTCCCACTAAAACAACACTGAAGTTTCTATGGAGTGAAGGAAGGAGATCAAGGCGGAACACGGCAATGCTGACTATTTTAAGAAAACGGTGACTTCGAAGAACGGGGTGAAAGGAATGTGGAGGAATAACGGTGGGGATGGAAATGTTATGTAAGTTTTAAAATCGGGAAATCTCAAGCGGAGATGCCATGAAAACAAGACACTGATGTTATTGATGACGTTAATAATAATAATAATAATAATAATAATAGCAACATCAAGAACAGTGACGTTTTAATCAAGAAATTAAGTAATAGCGGTAACAATAAAAACTTCACATTTGTATGGCCAATAACAACAAAGACGATCACAACAACAATAAGAAGGAAGACGCCAATGACAAACAATAATATTGACAGCAAGAATAAGGGACATGGTAATAAATTGCAAAATATATTTCTGCTCCATAAGAGAGTCTATATAAAAGTTATACATGGTTCTGTGCATCTAGTTGACTTTCAAACTGTACAGCAATGAAAAGAAATATTAGCTATAATATCCCTTGGCTTCCATCGATGTTATTTTCATCAGGAGACATAAACTAAAGCAGAAAAACAACTTCTGATGTAAAGGGACTGACAAAGATCGAAACGCGTAGGGGAAATGATGTGTTTTCAATTGAGAATTGATTACGTTCCTCCTCAATTGTTTGTGCGTGTGTATCTACATTAATTTGCAGTTCATCTTCTGAAGGAGGCCTGCATATGCAAAAAATATAGAATAAGACTATATGAAAACCCTCACCCAGTTTAAAATGAATAAAACTATTTCTTTAGAAGTGGGCTTTAGTTGTGGATTGGAGCTAATCAAGACACTGAAGAATTTCACTTTGCATCTGCGAGATACTGATAAAACTGCAGCGGTTTCTCTGAGACAGAGGGGCAATTGTTTTGGCCCTCGGGCCACTTTGAGAGAGCCGCCATGGTTAGCGGAGAGCTGCACCTTCTTAAACTGATTGTATTCATTAGTTAACATTATCTTTAATTTAATGCGGAGCGTCAATTGCATATAAATAATAAAAAAGAAAATTTTAAATTAATAGTATGTAGTGAAGATTTCATTATTTATGTGGAAATTAACACATAAACATAATAATTTAAAGAGACAAATGTAATGTAACCTCTCACACTTTCTCTCTACCATTCTGTTGAAACCAGAAAGATTTTTTTTTTTCTGAATGTTTCCGTGGCCCACAGGAATCGCTGTGACGGACAACAAGGGGTCCAAGAGCCATATATTGCCCATCCCTGTTACTAGGGATATTCGGGGCATTTTAATGAACGAGCATGTATGGCTGTGAGGGTTTTATTAAGCACTGTGTCAGATCAACTGTGAAAGGAACTTGCTTTTCGATGACAAATGAAATTTATCTTTTCTTTTTTTATCTTACATTCATGAGAATGTAAATTTCTCGAAGAATTTGTTTCGGGGGGAGGAGGGGGGGGGGGGGGGGCATTGCGAAGAAAAGGCGGAAAACCACTGTGGAAAACAAGAACGGAAATGTCAGATACCTTTTTTTTTCCGAGTTGATGATTTATCTTCCCCTCTTTCGCGAATTGCACAGGCTTTTCCAACAATCGCACACATTCTCTTTTCCCCAGCTACATAACAGGCAGACATCGAGTGTTTTGCCAAGGATTTGCTTCGGTTGTTAGTTGGCCTCATCAGTATTCAATTCGTGTCAGTTTTTTTTTTTTTTTTGCCCGTTAACTTACAGACTTACCCTGCCTGTAGCAATGTGTCGATCGCTGTCTCGGGGAAAACGGAGACAGAATACCTTAGCGCCAGGAAGTAATTTTGAGTGCCAAATGGGTGTTCCTTTGTAGAGAAAAGACAGGAATGTTCTGGCGCAGAACACAGTCATTCCACCTCAAGCAGTTCTCTTCAACTTTGTGGATTTAAAAACCGGATAACTTTAGAAATCGTTATTGGCACCGTACCTGGCAGGAACTGTGAGAAGGAGAAAACTAAACCCTACAATACATTCATTTTGCATGGACAAAGGGCAAAGATATAACGTGTCTTGAGTCTCTCATTTGATTCAGATAGCAGGAAACTAATACATCTAGAAGAACAAAATTAGGAGGCACAAAATTATTCAAGCTGGGGTGGCAAAAAAGTTAGTATGTATGTGAAAAGAGAAGGACACAGACTAAGTAAAACATTGCCACAGAGAGAATAGGTCTTACGTGATTACAAATAAAGAGTTAAGCTTGGTCTATGGGAAAATAACACGTCTTTATAAGATGTACTATTAATGAAACAAAAGGATCACTGTAAGACTGTTCAAGTTAACATGAATGACATCATTGTTTAGGACACATAAATAAGATATACTTCTTCCAGCTGGACATCTCCAAGCGGCATCGATTGAGCGAAAGTTACTACTCAGAAAGTGGTAAAATATTACAAAAAAGGTTTCAGAGATGTGTTGCTATTCAGAAAGCGGGTACAATATTACAGAAATAGAAGGGTTTGAGAGGTGTGCAGGCTATAATCCATAGCACTGATGTGTATATGTTTAGCCAAGGTGTGCATGCAGTTAAGTGGTGACACGCTGCACGGGCTGGGAGATGAGAAATAGCATAGATCTCTGATTAAATCTTGAACATTAAACCCCATGCTACATACAGCCGCAGACAGCGCCCAGCGAGTGACATAGACAACATTAAATGAAATGTACAATCCGGGTTACTTTGATACAGAACTGTCATAAACAATGGCCCTTTAAATAAAATGTTATCAAAGTACGTCAAGGATTGATGAACAAGACAGGTTTTATGTTTTATCTGACGGCGGACCGATAGCTTAGACATTTGCAGATTACAACCACCTTGGGCGGAATTCACATGGCAGGCACATTCTGGACTTTAAATATCGTAAAGACATTTACAACAGCGGGTAGTCCAAATACCACAGACTATAGAACGTTATCTTGATATTGCAAAGAAGACTAAAACGCACAGAACAGAATCTCATTCTGAGCTTATAAATCAACATTGGTTAAATTATTGGTACAACGAATACATTTTTCATACAACCACAGACAAGCTTCATTTTTCGTCTTTTGTGAAATGAGTGTTGGGGGATTTATGCGGTTTGAGCAGGTGAACGCTGGCATGTTCTCGCTGGTGTGTTAGTGTGAACGGATTTGTGTGTATATCTGTGTGCGTGCCGTTCCTGCAGCTTGAGCATAACCCTGCACTGCTCAGTTTGTTTGGTGTGGGAGTGTGAGGAATGGGCTTGGGAGAAAAGGGAGGGGTACAGAAGGGAAAGAAGAAAAGAGATAGACAATTTATTTGAAATTTTATTTAACTCTTTTTCTTCTTCTTCTTTTTTTTGTTTGAGCATGCGGTTGTTTCCCTTCTATTGTTAGTACAGGTGTGTGTGTGTGTGTGTGTATGTGTGTGTGTGTGCCTATTCTTATGGCCACTGGATTCTAGCAAATTGACCTATTTATTGTTATGGACATAGTTTATGCTGTGTTTCTGTATTCCAGGCGTTTGTTTGATGTGCCATTGGTGTTCGAGGGCTTATCGGTGAATTTAGAAATGTGTGCGTGTCTTTATATTATTGTTATCACTGCACTGTGCTTGTGAGCTTGCTTATTATCACCAATTTGTTCCTGTCTGCTTACGGACTTATGTTCGTATTCGTTGTTTCATTTCTTAATTAAAGGTTCAATATTTGGTACACATATCTGTGTGTGAGTCCGTTTGCTATTTTATTTATGGTTTTGATGCTTGCACATAGGTCTATAAGCGTGTAAACCTTGTGGATGCTGGTTTATTTTGATTTTCATCTTTCCCTGAAATTTCCCCTGTTTCTGCTTGTACAGTCTGGCACTGAGCTGGTACCATGTAGTTGATGGAGCGTGTAGCATTAGCCTAGCTTACAAACAGAGTGCATTGTGAATCCAGTGATATAGGAGTCTGTTAATGAATGCAAGGCGTGTACATGTGAGAATTAAAACGCTGGGTTGGTGTAATGTAGCAGGAGTTATGCACATGTGTGAGTAGGTAAGTGCCATATACATGTAAGTAGTGAGTGCCATATAGATGTGAGTAAGTGAGTGCCATATAGATGTGAGTAGGTGAGTGCCATATAGATGTGAGTAGGTGAGTGCCATATAGATGTGAGTAGGTGAGTGCCATATAGATGTAAGTGGGTGAGTGCCATACAGATGTGAGTAGGTGAGTGGGATATAGATGTGAGTAGGTGAGTGGGATATAGATGTAAGTAGGTGAGTGCCATATAGATGTGAGTAGGTGAGTGCCATATAGATGTGAGTAGGTGAGTGCAATATAGAATCTTATTTTTTACGTATTTCTTGTCTTTAGTGTGAGCATATCTATTAGAACGAGTATCCTTAATTCTTCCATTCTTATTTTCCACACATCAATGTATACCAAAGGTAGAACGGTGTCTCGGACGCAAAGGACGGCGCAATCAAGGACTCACTCATTATCCTTTGAGTTTGAATTCGTTACCAAATAACACGAAGTGAAATTAGGACAGACAGAGCTTGTTTTGCCTTTAGTCATTTCAGGAACATG
The DNA here is from genome assembly GCA_038406235.1 of Peronia verruculata. NCBI lineage: Eukaryota > Metazoa > Mollusca > Gastropoda > Systellommatophora > Onchidiidae > Peronia > Peronia verruculata. Next base: position 9,855 of record JBCAUA010065304.1, read on the forward strand.
ATTATCGATGACTTTGAAGACTGTTCACTCTCGTCTTTCTCTGCTTCCAGTTCAAACTTTGTTCTTTCTTCTCTTTCTCTCTCTCTCTCTCTCACTCAGAAACACATGCGCTCTCTCTCTCTCTTTCTCTCTCTTTCGTTAAAAAAATGTACCGGATATGCCATCAACAAGGAGCCGTGACGTCACTCTAATTAGACACACGATAATAGGAATTCGTCTGTGAGTACTTTAGGGCTGTACCAGCACTCGCCTTAGCACGTGTAAAACTTACTCACTCCCCCGTTAATTAACTATTCTCTTAACTGGACGGAAGCCGGTCTGTTTCAATTATTAGTTCTTGTCAACGCTGGAGAAATTGCAAAGTTATTGGTAGAACGACTTGGTAATATCTGATGTCAGAGCTTTCAAAACAGGGGTCGTTAATTCAGTGGAGAGTAATATATACCTTCATTCTTTTTTCCAAGGTAATGATGAGAATCAACCTTAACGATGAGAAAGTAATCTTATATTTTTTAAGTGATTTATTAAGTTATGTATTCAGTTATATGCCTATTTATTCTTTATTTTTTTGTTATAAATACATACATTTCTCATTTAGGTAGTTCTTTCTTTGTTTCTGTAGTATACAGACATATAGATATTTTTATTATAATACTGATTAAAACAGAAAGGCCTAAACATCAAATGGGCCTTTGGCTGAGATTCAGAGGAACTGTTTTTACGTTTTGTTTTACTAGCAGGAATATTTTGCCTGTTCATGGCTTTCACAGATCCTTTAGTTTCTTTTGGCTGTGGACTTCGATTGGGGATGTAGAAAGGTTCTTGACACTTTCGATAACGAATCTTATGTTCTCTTTCTTATTATCTTTGAGGAGGTATGGGGTTGGCGGGGTAATTTTTCCCCCTAATATGGCGCACCCTTTGTTCTAGACTCTAAAGATTACTTGGTTTAAATATATTTATTTCTGTCAATTGGACAATTTCATCGATGTCACGCACCATTACATGACGTCACAGGTGATAATTCTCGTGTATAACTTATTGGGGGTGGGGGGGGGGGGACGTCCAGGTCTGAGTCACATTAGTATGACGATCACATAACACAATAGTGTTATGTTATTTTTTGACCACGGTTGTGCACAGCTGAGATAACCAAAGCTACAGGAGGTTGAAAAGCTTATAAAAACCATAACCATTGGGGGTGGGGGGGGGGGCATTTTTGTTGCATAGCTCAAGGAATGGTTTGATTCTTCAATGTGAAAAATATGTAAGGAACTGGGAATAAAAAGAAACAATTATACTGCTGGTAATCAACGCATTCAATCAAC
>JBCAUA010065315.1:0-11182 GCA_038406235.1 Peronia verruculata
GTGTTATTTGTTTTTCTTGAATTGTTTTGCTAGTTGCCGGTCTGACAGTTCTATTATATTTTTATAAAATGATAATGATAATGATGATGATGATTCCCTCGGCGAAGTTTCAGGTTATAATCACATGATTTTAATGTTGTCTAACCGCTTGCTTCTGAATTGAGCGTGTGAAACCTTGGCCTGACACATTTTGGATTGCTCCGTACTGTCCGTCATCTTGGTCTAGCTAGAGTGTCAGCCGCATCTCAAACATTGTTTCTATATTGTTGGGTCTTGAAACATTTTAGTCCATGGGCAAACAAACGCATCTCTTCACAACGTAGTCCCAGACCTCTCCTCTATGACATCCGTCCACTCAATAATAGGACTGTTTGTAATCATCTCCATTACCTCCCTTTGTCTGTTTTTGTTTATTTTATTATCATCTGATATAGCATGGCCATAGCCACCAGATATCACGGACACCATTTTGTTATATATATGTGTGTATCTGTAAAATAATGTAATCAACAATATATACATGTGTACCAAGTGGAGAAACCGATGCCTTTCTGTGAAAATCTGTTGTCTGTTTGAGAATTGGCAAATGTATGTTTACCGCTGGCCCAGGAAAACCAACGCCAGAGGATCGTTACAGAGTTACTTTGATTTCTTCCAGTTTCTCCAGAATGGCTGACTCCACTGTGAAGGTTGATTTATCAATACGCTGATCTTCACTAGCCATTTTTACTTGTCTTTCTTTTCTTTTAGAACTCAGGACAAGCCAAGGCATGTTTCCCCATCGACAGGGCAGACTGAGATTTTGTACACGCTTTGTTTAGCGGAAAGTGTGTATTTGAAAAAAATACAATCATGTGCAAAGTCACATTTGCTGTTTTTTTTGTTTCAGTCCATGCCCGACCCAAGGCCTTTTCCCCCCTCCTATTCTCTATATTCATCATGAGACAAGTACATTCGTTTTATTTAGAAGTGGTGATAATTATCTACTATGGAAATGTCTGTAACAGCGAGTTATACCGATCCCACTCTTTCATTACTTTCAAGCGGTGGTATAGACAGGTATGGATAGATATGATCAACAGTAACATTTTGCCTAGACTTACTATACATGTAATTGTATCTGAACTGCAGAACACAAGAGTCGCGAGCAGATAACCGACCGTCCGCCTTTGCCCGGAGATTGAATCACATAACACAACAGTGTTATGTTATTTTTTTTACCACGGTTGTGGACAGCTGAGATAACCACCACTACAGGAGGTTGAAAAGCTTATAAAAACCATAGCCCGGAGAGTGGACACATATTGATAGGAAGACTCCTGACCTACTTCGGCTCTGGGTTTTCCCCGAAATCTGGTGTTCTACTATAGAAAAGATCTGACATTTTCCGCAACCCGGACGTCAATTCAAATGTCAACCTCTACGAGTGGTCGGATGCCGCCAGACTACTTCTCATCCTTCATTAACACCACAGGTCAGTTTGCTTAACCAAAGTTGACAGGATCAGCAAAGCAGAAGTAGGTGAAGACGAAGAAGAAGAAGAAGAAGAAGAAGAAGACGAAGAAGAAGAAGAAGACAACGACGCCAACGATGAGGGGTAAAAAGTGGCAGAGGAAGAAGTTTAAAAAAGAGAAAGAGGAGGAAAAGATAGAGGAGGAGAACAGAAAAGAGGAAGATGGAGGAGGCGAGGAAGGAAGGAGAGGAGAAAGAGGAGGGATAAAGAAAACATAGAAAAGGAAGAAGCAAAAAGAAAAGCAGGAAGAAGATCACCATCAAGAGGAAAACGAAAACTAGAAAAGAAGAAATAGAAACAATCAGAGACAGAGAAGATAAAAACAAACAAACAAAATCAATCCTCCCCAGGGCCCGAAGTTTATAAGTAGGTTCTTTGCTCCCATCTGCAGGCGGTATACGAGTGCCATCGGTGAGATGTTTCCCATGGAGTGCCATCCTCAACATTCCAGGGATGACATCTCTTCTGTCTCTTTTGCTCCTGTCTTCTGTCCCGTTTTCTCTCTTCTTTTTGACGTGTAAACGTATCTTACTATGTTTGACACAATATACTATAGCCGTAATCGTGCTGATGTGTAGTTAAATTCCAAAACAAACAAACGAACAGACAAATAAACAAAACCAATGTTGTGGAGTACTATAAATTTTATTATGCAGAAACAATAGGATAGCTTATTTATTACATGTATTGATCCCTGGAAAACAACCGAAAGGACAGAAAGTTCAATTATTTGCCGAAACTATCTAAGCCAATATGTAATGAAATCCTGGCAAAAGAATCATACCATGTCGTTAATTATGATTTTTTTTTTTTAATTTTCAATGAATCATATACGTACATGTATTACATTGAATTTCTTAATCAGTGCTGTTTCGTGTCAGCACATTTACAGAGATAGCTTAAATTCATTATGAAATTAGTAAATGAAACAAAGAAAACAACAGAAAATAGTGCACTTCAACAGACAAAATGACAAGTAACAGTAACAACATGGCCTTGATAGCATAGTTTGTACTGGAGAGAGGAAACACATCAGATAATGATAACAGACCTGATTATTTAAATATTTTAACAAAAATAAAGAAAAGAAAAAGCATGGAAGGGCCTGGTTCATTCAGACTGATGCAAACTGACCCCCCCCCCCCCCCCCGCCCCAAAGTGGTCAGTAACATAGTATAATTGATTTAATTGGTACAAGTTAGATGTCAACAGGAGAATAGCCTTGTTCTGACTTTGGCATTGATCGGGCAGTGCTAGAGCTTGCACTCTTTGGGGTCCCGCCCAATTCCTCCTCAACCATCAACCCTTTACCTTTTTTTTTTGGGGGGGGGGGGTCAGTTTTTGTTGTTTCAACTGTGTATTTGTTTACTTTTCGGAAGCTTACTTAGCTGTGAATAAGCAATACACTGTGGGGTCTTGCAAAACAGTCTATTATTGCTGTAGCAATATCTAAGAGAGCAAGATGAAAGATGGTGTGATCTCTCCCTGTGCTGTAAATTGAACGGCTCTTTAGTTTGTTCAGCTTGTTTGTCATTCAGTGACAGCTACCAGTACCACCAGGCCCAGTCTCTGATCACGTCCACATTCAGAACGAGTTCATAGAGGTCGGCTGAATTTCAAAGAACAGCTGAGCAATATAACGAAATAGTTGAAAATTAAATGTCCCAGACCACTCAGAGGAGAGAGAACTGCAAATGGTTCTGATGGAAGCAGTTTCTAGTTTTAAGGAAATTGTAGTGTTTGATTGGTACTCCTATATTTTTGTATCGATGAAACTAGACTTTGGCTTTATTTTTATTTTACACTTTGGATGTATTTTTATTTGTGCTTCAGCACGTACTGCCTTTTGCTATCTGTCTTTTCAATGGAACAGTGGTGTGATAGATAGTACAAGATTGGCATTGTAACTATGACAGGGAGCATAACATCCTCACACACTGAACACACACACACACACACACACAAACCAATTACCATAACGCAGTGTTACTCCTCAAATATGTTTAGATTACGCCGAATTCAAAGCCCCTTGAGGAGACGGCTTCTTGAGCCACTCCCTGAAGAATTTGATAACAAACACCAGACGGCAAACGATCTGATCGTGTCTTCCTCATGTAGACTTCTATTCCAAAATCAAGAACTTAAAATCTTATTGTGATTTATAAAATTTTTGAGCCTGCGGAATATTTACACAAGTGTGATTTCTATAACCCTTTATTGTCTTTTACCGAATTAAAATTACGTCTTAAATATTCAGGGTTTTTTTTTTTTAATTTTCTCTTTGTTGTTGTTCTTGTTGTTATTAATGTTGTTGTTGTTTTCAAATCCTTAAATAACCTTAGCATTAACGTTGGTGCAATGTAGTGGGTTTATGAATCCAGTCCAACCCAACATTCATAAAAGAGGCACAGCACTTTATGTGGCATGTATATCATAATCATGGACAAAAATATCAGTATAAAAAAAAAAAGATAACAACAATGTATCGAGAGTGGTTCAACGTTGAAAATGTGTGAATGCATTTAAAACGCAAATTTAGAACAACACATAACGCAGGAAATAAAAAAAAAAAAAAAAAATTTTAAATATCATGCAAGCTAAAATCTACTATGAGATACAAAAAATGACAATTTATGTTCGGTTAAGATGAGTTGTTACGACTTGTGGAGACCAATCGTTAATTTGTAGCTTTTTTAACCTGTTGTGAGCTCTTTGCTTTTCTCTCTACAAATTTCCTGATAGCTGTCTGGAAATCTAATACTTCATTCACATTTTCCTGAGGCATTAATTCAACCATGCCTTCGAAAAATGATCGATACATTTTCTTAGCCTGCTCTCTGGTGAGATTACCTTTATCAGTACTGTCACGGATATTTTGTTCTGTGCTCTTCTTTGAGGCTTTGGGCTTTTTCTGGGGCATTGACGGTTTGTCTCCTGAGACGTCTTCAGGTTGGCCTGTAAGAGCAGCTGCCCCTGGAGCGTCTTGCTGTCCGCTAGAGTGTGGTGTGGCTGGCCTTCTGCCTGCATGGACAAACTTCACTGTTGTCTGGAAAGTAACTGAAAGTACAGAGAGCCAAGTTAATTTATGAAAATATTAAGAGATATTACATACATGAAAGCTGTGACAATGACATTTAACATTTGATTTTTAAAATAAATTATGTTTTGTTTTTTGTTTTTTTCACAAAAGATTCCCTTATAAAAAATATATTTAGTTTTAAAAAAATGCAAAGACAGGTACAGAAATGATTAAAGTCCAAATAAAAGAAACAAAACAACAGAAAATAACAAACTTGGCTGTGAACAAACAACACATAATGGGTCTTTATTGAACAGTTCATCATTACTACAACAATATTATTATCTTGGATTGCAAGATGAAGGATGGGGTTATCTCTCCCTTCATTTTAAATAAAGAGTCTCTGCAGTTTGTGCAGTGTGTTTGTTATTCAGTGTTAGCTACCATGTGACCAACTTTCTGATTACGTGCACATTCAGACCGAGTATAGAGAGGTCGGACTGGAACTTGAACATACTATTCAACAGGAGAATTTAAAATCCTAGATCACATTGAGCAGTGGAAATGCATACAGTTCTAAGTGGATTAGATTCAACTTTTGAGAAAATTGCAGTGCATGATTATATACCCCGTATTTTGGTGTCGATGAAATCAGAATTCAGACCTGTACTTAAGTTCTTTTTCTGAAAAGATGATGTAATAGCCAGCACTCAGTTAGCATTATAACATGGCATAAACATTACATACAAAATAAAAGCGAACAAAATCAGCCTATTATATTTAGACACTTTTCATGTTGTAAAACATTTTATCTAAATGAATTTCTCAGTCACAATCAAAGTAGTTTAATAGTTGATTTACATTTAATTACGTCTAATGTTATAAATGTTCATAATAATCATACATTGGTTTAGAAAAGTGGCTTGGCTAATTTTGACGTCGAGCACGGCACAAATTGTTAAACAACTGTCATCTTACTTACAGCCCACCCTGATGATTTTAGACTGAACCCACTTCAGAATCATTGGAAAAGACCACTTCTCGTCTAAACTTTTTACAAAAAAAACTAACATAAAACTATTAGATCGATTCAATGCCACATGGGCCTCTATACTTTAATTCAGACCTTCCATACCCTAGTGACTGAGACAATTTTGAACATGCCGAATGTTTACACCGGAAGACTGTTGGTTTTGATTATACATCTTGAATTCCGTTTTTTTCTTTTCCAAATCCTGAATGTCATTAATACTGTATTTGGTGCAATGTAATCGTCAGTTTGTTTGATGAGTCGTCAAACCCTATCAATCCAATCCACCCAACATCCTTGGAGAAGTCTTAACTCAATAGTTGAGGAAAAAAAAAAAAAAGGAGCATAATCATCGACTTAATTTTCATTTGTCACAAACCAAACAAACAAAATAAATTAGCAAAAGATATTTAAATTGAAACACTGATGGTAGAAGAGTGGTTTTACTATGAATGCTTTATAAAGAGCCTTTTTTTCTATCAATTAAAACCGTTTATTTTGAAAGATGGAAGTAAAAGTGAGAAAAGCAATAGTCTCTGACGGAAATTTAATGCTACCCTAGGAATGCTGAGAATGACCGATATTTAATTGACTGTGATCATGCCAATGCTTAGTATTATTTGCTACTTTTGGCAATCAATAGTTTTGTTGTCACTTTTTTTGCCTGTTGGGGGCTCTTCATTTTCCTTCTGAGATCTGTCTGAAGGTTACACTGCTTGCTTTCACGTTGTTTCTGGGTTACTACAGGAAATATGTTTACGAAAAATGATAGATACATTTCCTTAAGCTGCTCTCTGGTGAAGTTACCTTTATTGTCACGGATATGTTGGTCTGTGCTCTCGTCTTGGACTTTGATTTTTTTCTGGAACGGTTCAACTCCTGGGTCATCTTCACGTCGACCTGATGAAGCAGCTGAGCCTGGAGCGTCTTGCCGTCCGCCAGAGTCTGGTGCGGCTGGCCTGCTGCATTCAGCGCTCTCTAAGAACGCCATTTGTTCACTGTATTTGTATTTCCGGCCGGCTTCTTTTGCCTTATTCCATGAGTACTTCATGGCACCCCACTTCTGCTTGATAAATTTTACTGCAAAGAAATAAAAAAAAAAAAGCAGATATCACAAGATTTCACAAAAGCCCGACCGGATTTTCGGCCAGAAGTACGTCAGACGTATTTTTAAATCATTAACACTAATCATTGCTATTGTTATGAGGAGGGCCTCTAGGTTCAATAGGTTTATAGCGAAGAGTTTTAGTCATAAATTTCGCACCCACCTTAACAGGGTCAAACGAAGAAGTGAGGTAAACTTACGGCCGAGGCAAGGTCAGGGCCATAGGCGATGGGATTTCCCGGGATATTAGTTTATTCTCTTTAAAGCTCCGTGTACCATTGGAGCAGATTGTTTGTTTCAAACATTGCAGGAAGATAATTTTTATTATCATATGACGTAGGCCTATATTAGTGCTCTAACAGCACACTCAGCTTTAACCCCACAGCAGGCATTCCTCAAAACACTGGTTATTCATGCTGTTTGAATTTCATAATATTTTTGTTCATTACGAGTAAGTATAAGAAGCTTACGTACTGAGTATTGTTAAAAAAAAAAAATTCGAAATTAGTATATTTTATATTTCTGTTGTTTTGTATGAATAATGATATCCCCCGGTCGGCATTTTTTGTTGTCGACCTTGCACCTGACTGGCTGTGCGCTAAGGAACTTCCCCAGTCCTCACACTTCTCCCACACTCGGTTCGACCATTCAGCTACTTGCCTTTCCATCCATACACAAGAGTACAATATCTAAGGACCCCCCTTCCCCCCCCCCCCCCCAATGTGATTGAAAGCAAGAAGAGGAACCCTGGCCTAACACAGTAGATTTTGTACGGCCATCACATTCTAGACTTGCAGTGGGTTTACTAGAGCAAGTACGGTATAACTAGAAAAAAAAAAATGTATCACTGTGTCAAACTGCAGTGGACAAATTAAGGGAGAATTCATTGTGTATAAATTGTTGTGCCGTTGACAGTAAGTGTGCGGATGCGGGACAGTGTTGACGTTGAACTTGTGTAAATGTTACATGCCTCTTGTGCAACCTTGAGCTATACTCATCTATGAATCACTTCTTTATGCATCGGCAGCGATCCACCAAGAGATATCCAGGTTAATGTTACCCTTCCTTATTTCTCTTCACATATACCTTTTTTTTTTTTTTTTCCTGCTCAACTCAATCTGGAGACGTTTATTTTCATTGCATGCTTTCCTCTCATACGAGAATGTAAGTTGAGCAATGGAAACATTTTATGTGGAATATATATAGGCCTACATATAGACAGATAATAACGACAGACTGATTGATTGATTGACTGATAGAGAGAGAGATTGAGAGACCGAGAAAAAGAGAGGTTAAACATGAAACTTACAAGGTACACACAAATACATACATAAAATCATACTTGAAAATATATCTACATGTAGATCTAAATCTTTCTAGAGTGCATAAGTGACTAGAATAATATATCTAAGTCTATTATTGTTCTGTCTATTACTGTTCTGTCTACAAACCTTTTGATAAAGACCTGTTTACACTCTTCAATTTTCTGAGATCAATTACTTCAACAGAAAAAAAAAGTTGGGTGTATTTATATCGTTCCAGAAATCGAAAGGAACTGATTCAGTTCGTTTGTCCGTTCTGTTTTTCGTCTTTCTACTTGGATAGGACATTTCCTATTTTTTCGATCAGTTGTTGCACCAGAAGAAAGGCGAATACTGACCGTGAACGCGAGCATGGAAAGATTTTTTGGCTGGTTTCAAGTTGAGCCGTGTCTGTTCATGGCATTCGCGGGTAAATGGGCCAACATAACCTCTGCGAGCCTAGTCAGTGACGTCACCCACTGGGGCTATCAGCAGTGAGTGGAGGAATCTAAGCCATGTTCAGGCTATTATTTTCAAATTCCGTGATCTTTCATGAAATATTGTGGAGCTAGATCTAGATCTAGATCCATTTGATTTTTTTTTTTTTTTTCAATTGATCCAGATTCTACATATGAAAATGTCTAAGAGATTTTGTGTTCCTGGTTGCAGAGCACACTATGACAAAAGCTAATGTGCTTCGGTTCTGGCATTTCCTCTGACTCTTCCCAGAGAAGCATTTGGATGAGCAAAACATCACGGAAGGATTTTCGTTGTAACTGATCGGTCCTTATAAGTTACACGTGAAAGACATTGTATTGATCGTTTTATCTTTCGAGATGGTAAGAGATGGTCAAAAGAGATGGTAAGTTTGATTTGGGAATGCAGGACCAAATCTAGATCTGAACTAGATGTAGGTCACGACCTAGACCTGATTTGGATGTAGACCTAGATTCTACACATTACTAGGTTAACAAAAAATTTCAGATTGATCTTAAATTTATAATTTTGTAGTTTAGATATAGAGGTCGATCTATATTCCTAGTAAAACTTTTTTAGACCTAAAAATTATAAGCTGTTGAATCTAGATCTACGGTCGAGATCTCTCTTTTCTCTACCATGATAATAATAGTTCTGCATCTCAAGGTCTAGCTTAATGTTATCGACGAATCTTGCCTTTAAGCAGATGAAAGTGTTCTGGCTGTTGAAAGAACGAAACTGAAACTGTACAGTGATGGCTACTCAAGCCTACCACACTGATCTTTAGTGTCCCTGTGAGCAAAAGAAGAAAATGAGCATTTATTTCTAAAGTGCAGCGATCAGAGAAAGTCCTTTAAAAAATTAACTCTAAAGGGCAATTTGGCTTTGGATTTGATGCCAGGAACATATTATTGTAAAGAATGTGACACCAAGTTTCAGGAGCTAGCAGTGAAGTGTTGTGATCCTATAGTCAACATCCTCTTGAATAATTACTCTGAAAACGTCTGTGACAAAACATATAATTCAGTAAACAGTTGAAGGAAAATCAAAAAGGATAAAATATCCAAAAGGATATCTGTAGACATTTTGTCCACCTCAAATTATTTTGAATGTAGTATAAGCCCAAGCAAGACAAGGTATTAAAGATATATTTTTGATTATTTTCCTTTAGAAATCTTCGGAATAGGGCATGATAAATTTAGGTTTAGTCAGGAAAATGCCCGTGGGGGGAGGGAGGGGGGGGGGGGAGGTTACAGTAACAGAGGAGAGTATGTAGAAGTGTCGCTGACGCTTACGATAAATATTTCGCTTGTTTCTGTTCATTGGGCTATCGTATGATGTTATCGTAGATATAGACTAATCGCTTTTTGCCACTGCATTTAGATGTATACATTTGTTTCTTCTACCGCTAATACTAAACTATTACTGTTGTTCCTCCTGCCACTGCGTTTTCTTAACTAGTAATATTGATTCAGTTAGGCTCATCCTCTAGCCTACACCTAGACCTTACGACATCACATGTACTACTATACGAGATAACACTATTGCACAGTGACAATCGTTGCCGTTCAGCGTTGCATTTTATCTATCAGCCACCGTGTTGGGCACAATAAAATAATAATAGTCGTTGTCGTGCTCTGTGCCATCAGTATAGGGCTGTGCAACGCCGCGATCAAGGTCGTTACGCAGTAAGGCTGGTGGGCTGAAACTGTTGGTTTAGTGTTGAATTTAATCTCATAAATGACGATTACAAGAGAACCCAGAAACGCAGCGACATGCGGTTTTCACTAAAAATTGTTTAAAAAATACATAGATTGTCATAGTGTAAAAAATTGTTTCCTATTCTATCTGAGGTTTTCCTTAAACGGTAAAAGTTGCAAGCATTTCATTGGTATTAGTGCACAATTTGGCTTCCTGCTCCATTTTGATAAGTTTGAAATGATATGTGTTTACGAAGCATTAAATGTTAATTTCAGTGTACTATTTTTGCTATTAATTTACCTCTATAAATTATTTTAAGAGCATATTTCATTGATTGATTGATTTCCCCCCCCCCCAACAATTTGATTTTTAGGGAAAAGAAACAAATTGATAAACAACCAAAGTCCTGTCATTGTTTCTTGACTCTTAACTGATCAGAATAACAGGTGGATCTTGAAAATAATAATAATAATGATAATAAATACAGAAATAATTGGCAGAAAAAAAATCTACAATCTGCCCTTCCGTCCGTCTATTCATCTGTCTTAATTCTGTGTTACTGATGACTGAAATTAATTATGGTAAAAACTGATAAATAGAAATGGCAGTGATAAATAGGGGAGCCCCGGTGTTAAAAAAATAATAAAATAATAATAATAAAAATAAAACAAAACAGAAAGAGCCAGATACAGGCAACATGAAATCACATCCTCCCGTACTCTCTTCTTTCTGTCTTTTTTTTTTTTTGTTCTTTCTTTCCTACACTCTTTCTTTCTTTTTTTTTCTCTTTCTCTCTGTCTGTGTGTCCTAATGCGTTTTTACCCATTATATGTCTGTAGATATATTAGAATTCCGCTTCATCCCAAAGAGTGTCGGGATGCCGAAGTATTGCAAAAAAGAAAACTGGGCAGTTCGATATTTGTAATAATAATAATAATAGTAATAAAACTCGGTATCTGTCATAATAATGGATCTAATAAAATATAGGTAATTATATAGAATTCGGCAGACCAGGATTAATAATTCTACTACTGCT